>RQTK01000205.1:432914-470842 GCA_003991915.1 Elysia chlorotica | reverse complement strand
GTTGGAGTGAGAGGCCTTGTAATCTGGACATATCTTAATCAATCGAGCCTGTGGTGTAACCGTAAAAGAAAGTCTCAACGGAAGAAGCATTAGAAATCTGTGGATACAGCGTAGGACAAACTTGGGGTGGTGTTAGCTTTGACCTATAGGTGGGATTGAAGCATCAGGTAGCGTTTGCTTCTGGGATCTTGAGAGTTTAAAATCTCTCTGCCGCTCAAATCGGTGAAGGATTGGACCTGTCTCCATTTTTTTCCGTATAAACGAACCCATTGCTATGAGTCACGTTCTTATTATGAATTGAGGGAGCACTATTTAGCTGACTTTAACATGGTACAATTTTTTTTCCTTTTTAAATGTAAATGCTACTTAAATCACGTTTAACAAAACAAAAGTTTTACCATTTAGTTAGAATTAAGTGAACATTGGAATGTGTAATAAGTACATGAACATGAATTTGAAACGGTGTGGTTAGTGGATGTGATCTATGTGTACCGATGTTTAATCTTCTTTACCTCTCCAATAACTTTTCGAATCGACATGATGCTTTTATGTTTCTTTTGCATCACACGTTAGATAATCTTGGCGTTGGCAATGCTGGTTTTTTTATGTCATTAGCAATTGTTCTGCATATCAAAATGAACTCGTACGAATATTTGATATTATAAACTTTTCCCCGCTTTTATTTCCGCCAGGAAAACCTAGAAAACGTTAAACCCGGTGAGATAGAGAATAAGAGAGAGAGATAAAGAGAGAAAGAAAGATACAGAGAGAGAGAGAGAAGGAGAGATACAGAGAGAGAGAGAGAGAAAGAGGCACAGAGAGAAGTGGGGAGTATTTTGTGTTACATTTTTCTCCGAGGAGGGCATTTTTGAATGTATTTCCTTTTATAAGGATTCTTTATTTAGGAAGTGTCATTTTATCAACACATTTTATCATACAAATACAATGTCTCAATATTCAAAGTATATACATGATTTTATTTTGCATAGTAGATAACATTTTACGGCATTTTAAAGGTTGTCGTAATAATGATGATGCATCATCTTTATTCTTCTTTTTTGACATGCTATCGACTTAATATTTCATGCTAGCTCAAAAGCCGTTACTGCACATCCTCGCATCTCAAAATAGCGTCGTATCTGCTTTAACACTTAGTCTGCCTGTCAATCTTTCAATGTAGGACATGCATGTGGGTGGCTTGAGGCCCATGTAGACTATAGCCGTAAAGCAGGGGCTTTGACAGAAGATGGGTTCCAGGCGTTGCCATCTCAGGTGAGCAGGAAGTCAAAAATGCTGAGACATTATATTCTCGCCCTTCTAGTGGTGAGCGATGTTGTGCTGAGTGTGAATAACAAGGTGTTAAGATATGAATTTCTTGCTGAATCTGAAGATTTGAAATCTTTTATACAGTATTCTGGGTCCTAAAAAGCTAATAAATTTGAGTTATTATTAGCAATATCATTTTTACTAATCATGGATGCTTTTACTTTGTTGCGATGTACGCGTGTTTTCTTGTTGTTTTATTCCTGTCCGTTAGTGATATTCTAAAGAGATATTATACCCTTCAGTACATGATACATCAATTAAAAAAAATTCTTTAAATCTGTTACCACAATCTTGTATAATAATGTACAGCTTAAATGAGTTTAACTACATGTACGCGGATTTTAGTTGCTATTTTCTTCTATTCTTGATTGCGAAATCAGTCTCAATTTGTCAACTGGAATCAACACTGATTGGAGCATTATACCCTTCATTATATGATAAACATTTTTTTTTTAATCTGAAGTTTCTTTTTTTTACCACAATCTTGTAGTATAATGTGCAGCTTTAATAGGTTTAACTACATGCATGTGTTAGGGCTTTTAGTCGCCTAATTTTTCTATTATATTTATTGCGAAATCAGTCTCAATTTGTCAACTGGAATCAACACTGATTGGAGCATTCAGCACGCAAAAGTGCTCTTAAAAATCGTTCTGGAGATTCAATACAGTGTTGGCGTTCCACCCCGCACGTTCTGGTGTTTTCACGTTTGGTTTAGAAAAGTGCATTGATTTAGCCTTTTAAATAATAGCTTTGCACTGTTGTTCTTTAACTCGTTTGCACCACTTCACACTTAATGATGAGTTGCATTAGATCTGTATTTACTTGATCAAGACTGATTCCATCTACAGTAGCGATTTATATTGTTAATATAATAATTCTCTTTGAAATAACCGATATTCTACAGGGATGTTACACTTTGTTATAGCTGATCGGTTATTTATTTCAACCTTGTTTGAACCACAATTTGGTTGTGTAATGTTCGGCTTGAAAGAGTATAACTTAAAGTAGGCATGCTTTCAATTGCTTCTTTTTCCTTTATTATTTTTCCCTCCATATTCATTTCAATTTTGCCAACAGCGGCCCATGCAACTTGCGTCGTTCAGTTCTTACAAATGCCCTTAATAAATCCGTCTGGAGTTTCAATGTAGACTTGGTTTACTATCCTGTGTTACAATTCCTGGTATTTTTACGTCTTACTTACAATAATACATTGATTGAGTCTCTGCAAACACCATTTCGCACTCTGATCTTTGCTGTTTGTCTTTAAAAAAAAGTATAAGGAAAAGTTTAAAAGTCAACAAGGTAGCGCGTAAAAGCTATGTTTTTACCGAGTGATTTTATAAATGGCTCTTTAAAAAAAAAGATAATATTCCAATTCTATACATCTCTGATAATATGCTGTGTATCATAATTAAATATTATTTAAATCTCGATTGACTGCTCTAATCGTGTTTATATTTGCGATTTGATTGATTATTGATTTTGTTTTACCGAAAGCGATAAACTGAAGAGATAGTATACCTTTCGGTAATTGATAAAGCAATTTCTCTAAAACCGAGTGTTTTTTTTTTACTACAATATGCAGGTACTATGACGATTTAAATGAGTTCAGCTCAAAATACGCGGGCTTTTAAATGCTTTCTTTTTCTTGCTCTTTCTTTTTTTTAAATTTGTTTTCGATACATAAGCTACAGTTTGCCAACTGAGGTCAACATAGATTTCCGCGTTCAGTGCTCACAAGTGCCTTTAATGAATCCGTCTAGAAATTCTGTACAATTACGGTGCCCTATCCAGTTGGAACAGTTCTAATGTTTTTACGTATAACTTACAATAATACAATAATATATTTATAATGTTTCTTGAAACACCATTTTGATATAATATCTTTGAAGTCCGTCTTGGTAAACATTACGAACAGTTTAAAAGTCAGCTCTGTTGGGTTTTTTTTTTGTGCATAGACAATTTGATAATGGCGATTTATGGAGATTAATCCAGTTCTATAGATCTCTGTAAAGTATACATTTTTACTGAAAATGTACAATGAGTCATAAAAAACATTATGTTAATCTTGCATTGTTGTCCATTTTTTATTTCACAGTAATTCTTAAAGATGCCATAAAAGAGATGTTCTAAATAATGTATAAAAAAATGTTTTGAAAAACAGTTTACTTCTTTGTTGAAAATAAAAACATAATCGTTTCTAAAGGGACTTTTTATAGTAATTGTTCTAAATCAATATGATGATATGATTTTTTGGGAACAATGCCTGCGTTATATTTCCATGAAAAATAATAAAAACCTTAAAATAATGAAAACAAAAAATTAAAAATAAGAAAAAAAAAAGATTTTATAAGGACGATGGCTTTCTCATGATGAATATTTTTAAACAGATAGAGACAACAACAACCTCTCTATTAATTAAAAAAAAATAATCTAGACAATCATGGCTAGCTCATTATGAAATTAAAGAGACTGCTTCCTTTATCCCTATCAGTCTATTGTTGTGAGTTTACCCGTTTTGTTGGTCCGGCCTTTTTCGTAATTATTTTGAACTAAATGTTAAATTGTATTTTATCTCTCAGATGTTTTAAAATGATACAATGTACGCCAAATACAAGAAAAGAGACAATATAAAAAGTAGCAGAAAAACAAAACATAAAGACAAGATTTTAGCGTCACTCTATTATTACAAACAGAAGGAAAGCCTGAACGGATTTCTGTGATGTTGTAATGAAAACAGACGAGGAACCGGTTGATGACTGTGATAAAAGGGTAAGATCCAGATTTTATAATCATTAGATGCCGTTAATGGGAATGAGTCGATTGAAAACCAGTGACACGACGTTGGATCATACAACAAGTAATTTTCTTTCAACGGTTAACACTAAATGGGCTATAAATCTTGTTCTAGCTTATAATAGTGTACCTTAACTTAACGCTGTAAACCAATTTAATGTACGAGCCACGCATTATTAGTAATGGCGGTTTTTTGGCAATTAACTTCTTTTTAACATTTTCTTTGTTGGATTGGTTTTTTGATCTGATGTCTGCTTTTATCCGGATCTTGTCTAAAGGGTTATTCCCGTACTTTCAAATTAACCAGCAAAAATTACTGTTTAGTTACTGTTCAAGATTAATTAGCCTCCATAAATCTCGTGACCTTTCTGATGTCATGTTATGCCTGTCTGCCTCTCCCTGCCTCTCTCTCTCTCTCTCTCTTTCTCTCTCTCTCTCTCTCTCTCTCTCTTTCTCTCCATCTGTCTATCTCTATACATATCTCTCTCTCAGATAATACCTATTTATCTATTTATCTATCTTATTTATATCTCCAGTTCGTCTATTTTTCTAATCGATTATTCATCCTTTTGCCCACCCGACTATCGACATATCGAAAGGTCATATCTTATTTTCAAAAGTATTGGCATTGAACGTAAAAACGTACCTTAGTATAGTGTAACGTTCTCCTTTTAGAGTAAACCCAGTCGATGCTAGCCTCTATTTGCATAACTTATGTATACCTTTCTAAAGAACCTATTGAAGAATGTCCTCATTCAACTGCTCGGGCATAATTTATTAGACAAGGTGTAAAGGACAATTCTATTTTACTTTTCTTTATTTTAATGGATTTTATAAACTGAACCAAAGAAAACAAAAAAGCTGTTTGGGTATGATGGTTCTCCACATTATATTATTTTGTCCACTGTTTTAGAGAACAGTTTATTTTGTCTATCTAAAATTCGTCTGTTCCTTAGCACAAAATCTCAAAGTTTTTGACATATTTACCAGCCTGATGTCTTCACAATTCTTTTTCTTTTTGTACTTTAAAAGGAACTTTCAAAGCTATTTTGTTCGTGAGTGAACAAACGCCACGTCGTGTTGTGTCGTACTAGATCTAGAATTTAAACTTCTTTTTTGAAAGGAACATTCTTCCTGTAAAACAAGATTATGTAAATACGATTCACCAGCACTTTTTCGCAAATAAAACCTACGTGTCGTGTGGCACAATCGAACTTAGTACAGTACCTTTATCAAGTTGACACTACCGGGTTTTAGCGATACAACCTTGTTAGTTTCGTTGAAGTTGAAGTTGAGCAAAGACAAGCAAATAGGACTTTGGCGTTGTAAAAAATTATAAAAAATGTTCACATCAAACAAAGGAAACATCAATATCAACAGTTTTGCATTGATTTAGCCAATTTATCATGACTTCAATTATTTGCTAATGCACATAATTATGTTTAAAATTTTACTTCTAGAAGTATCAAGTATTTTCAGATAAAGGCTATGGGGGTAAATCTTGGTCACTTCTATGTGCAGATTAGTAGTAGTAGTAGTAGTAGTAGTTATGACTTTAATTATTTACTAATGCATATATTTTTTAATTTTACTATCAGCAGCAGCAGTAGTAGTAGTAGTAGTAGTAGTAGTAGTAGTAGTAGTAGTAGTAGTAGTAGTAGTAGTAGTAGTAGTAGTAGTAGTAGTAGTAGTAGTAGTAGTAGTAGTAGTAGTAGTAGTAGTAGTAGTAGTAGTAGTAGTAGTAGTAAAAGAAGTGGTAATAGTAGTAATAGTAGTAGTAGAAGCAGCAACAGTAGAGTAATAGCATATTAACATTTTTAAGGATTTACTGTAAAGGCTAATAAAATAAAGATTGCAGAGAGATAGAAACACATATTTTGGTCTTTTTTTAAAGATGTTACAGCTAAATCAGTCAACTAATATCCTTTACGGACGCAAACGGCATTGGCCTCTAATGGTATTTGTATATACAGTATGTTTTGTCCGTTCAGACTCTTGTTTCTAGAGCGTCTGTGTTGAGGCTCCATACTCGCAAGGGGCGTTCGAAGAACGTGCTTCTTGCCCATTGACAATTGTCCGATCTGAAGGCTAAATGGATAGAAAATAAATTAATGTTTCTGGAGAGTATGCTTTATATAATTTACGAGGCTCTCATGACTTCTAAGGTCAGTGTTCCTTTGGATCTGTTCCCTTTGCGTTGTGCAACTAAAAACACATTACAACTTTCATGATACTTTCCTGATAAAGTTGACATCATTAAGGTATTAAAGCATCCTGAAACATAACGCTCAGCCTATCGATTGACATTTTCAGGGCGATCAAAAGGTTATGCTTTTAATTCTTGATCACATGCAATTTGTTTTAGAAATACATGTTTTTGAATATAATATATGTATTGTATTTAGATTGCTATTTGCAATATTAAATCTATTTTTGAAAGTTCAATATGACTAGTGATATCAGCGCATTTAGAGTGCAGCCAAGAATAACTCTGACGCAAGTTCAGGGAAATTAAACGTCAAAGATTAGACTTCATTGGCTTGATAATTGATTTTTTACCATTTATAACACAGCAGCTTGGGACACAATTAATATACTTTAGAATGATACTTAGATTCCCCCCCCCCTCAGCAGCTATCAGGTGGAGGAACTGGTGACAATGTTAGAGCTTTGGACTCCTAATCGAGACGTCTATCTTTCGAAACCCACTATTGGACACAAATAGTATTTGTCCCATTTCGTCCCTTACTGGTTAAGTCGTTGACGGTATAATAATAAAAAACAAGCTGATATAGGAGTTATAATATATCCACACTGTGTCTGTATGGCTGCAGGTATAATTGTCAGACGTTAAACCCAAGATCCGTCCACAAAATGGCCTTTAAAGTGTCATGGTTTGGCGTTAGGCATCACACGAGTTATCTACAACAGAAAAAATAATATTGACACGTGCGTCATATGTGCAAAGGAGGAAACAAATAATAGATGCTTGCTTGTTGCCTCCCACTGAGTTGTGAGGAAATTATGTCCCAACCGAGCAATCTTGGCTGCAATAAAAAAAGTCGATTAACATGGATCCACAAGAAATAATTAATTGAATTCTATGAAGAAATGGTTAATTCATGGTGTCTATTTATAGACTGCAAAGCAAGTTTGGTCACTTAATATTATAACAGAAAATATTTATGTTGAAAAGTAATCTGTTAATTATAAAACATAAATATATTTTTGTCTGAATCAAATCAGACGCAACAAAGTCTCAAGTAAGGTTGGTTTGAGATCTATTTTGTTTTGAATGTCAAAGTAACTCGTTAACATGATACGCTCTATTGTAGTTTACAGAGCAGTTAAGTTAAACATTGCAACACTGATGATTAAACTGTAGCAAAGTCAGACTTGGCCTTTCGAAACGAAGAGGAGAGGCAAATATATAACTAATACTAAGGTAAAAAAAGATATTTTACTGAGATAATTCTGTATATGTGATCAGGAAAATAATAGTTATTTAGATTTTTCTTTAAATGTTAGGATAAAACGGTTGGTTTTCCGTCCAGCCATATTTAATAAAGGAAGTGAGTAAATACACGTTGATCCCCGTAGCAATAACAATAGGAATCTGCTTACTAATTATAGAGTCTTTTGTACAAAATGTATATCAATAATATTGCACAAATCAGAAGATGAAAACACTTTTTTATTATATCTTTCATTTTAAGTAGAAAATGTATATGTTGCTGTAGAAAATGTTTATTGATGAAGCGAAAAGGGATAATTATGCTTTGACAATTATTATCTCATTGCTGCTCAATGTAATATTTCTAATATAACCCAAAAAATGGAATAAGTAAGCAATTTTCCAAGATCAAAGTAATATTTATTTAAATTCCTAGCGAATTTTGTATGGGAAACAAAAGAATTTGTAAAATAAGCAATTTTCTTCAAACCAATAACACTGACCCAGAGAAATTGAAAATGCTCAAGGACATTATCGCTTCCTAAATTACAAAAATCATCCTTAACTTTGTACGACGGCCTGAAAAAAAACTATTAGCCAAATGAAAAGAAAATGTGGAGCACCAGCAATTTCTCAACTGTCCGAAAAGGCACTGTTTTCTCTTGAGGCGTACCAAAGTTACGTTTTCATCGATCCTACAAATTGGCCAAGACTTTCGGCGCCAAATACTCAACAATGATTGGCTAATGACAGTCACGAGATGCTATACACAGAAATGCCTAAGGGATGGGGCGGTTAGCATAGAAAACACCCAGACTCTATAATGGTCAAGCCTCAGGCTGTTTTGACAGACAATTTCGATAACCATTGTCAGTTGACAGTTTGTTTTCTGTCAAAAAATCACCAATGAGATATAGAAGGAACAATTTTTCGTCGAGAAGTCATCAATAAAAAAAATTAAATAGGTGAATTTTCCCCACAGACGTTATCCATCAAGTTGCCTTAGTGAATCTTTCTGGCTGAAATCGGTTATTCCATTTTTCCAACGAATAAGCAAAAAGAATACGTTTTTTAAGGAAATCGTCAATGAGTTTTAGTATGTGATTTTTTTTCTACCAAGAAACCATGAATAAAGATGATTAAGTACAAAACAATTTTGTTAACAAATAAGCTAACAGAATAAGAAAGTGAAATTGTATGTATAGAAAAACATTAACAACAAGGAAAATTAGGTCAATGTCTTTTTTCCTTTTTAAAAGAAGAAATCAGTAGGACGTATGAGAATTTTACTGGGAAATCGATAAATCAGCAGTGTGATTTTAGTCTGTGGAATTTCCGATCCGCGACTTCCTGGGAACAATAAATTGAAATGTATTTAGCTTTTAAGAAGTAAAGTTCAGAGCTTTAAACCAGACGTATGCAATATATTTTATAAGCTACTGTCCGTTCCAGTGACTTAAATTTTTTTTAAAACTTTACCATAAATTCAATGACCTGAAAGATTACTAAACACAAAAAAACAACTTCATATATTAACTAGAAGTTGTTTTTTTCTTCTCATCTCATATATTACTTTTTGTTACATCTAAAAGTTTACTAAATAATTTTTTTTTGTTATAATTGCTTTCTATAATTTTACAAAATTATCATCATTTTCCTCTGATCTGATCAACCACAACTTTCCCAACTACGATTTTCTGTTAATCGTTTATCTTCTTCATTCGATGAAACGATACAAGCAAGGATTCATACTTAGCAATTCTTTACTTTCAACGTTTTGGCATCTCGGTTGTATATCAATGTGTTGTCTAATTTCAAAATAAATCTAAATCTTTTTTTAATTAGAAAAGGGGCATAATGCAAAATGGGGTGAAATCTTGGTAAGTTAGGGAATTTTGCTAGAAATTTCAGCTTCTTTAACAGCAACGGAAAAGAGGAAATGAAATAGTGTGTCTTTGTGTTCTAATTATAACCCCAATGTGTGCATTTCTTATAGTTCCCTTTTATCACGTAAGTTTTATGCGATATCGTGTTTTTTTAATAGTTTTCTTTTTAATTCACATTTGACTTACAACGTTATTGATTTATATACTTTTTGAGGTTGTAACTATCTATTAATGTGATTGCGTTTGACACATTTCATTTTTTTTTCTGAAACTGTTCAAAAATAAATGATACTAAAACCATGTAGGCTTGTTGCGATTTTTTTAGTTGGTTAGTGTGATTTGCGTTTGACACATTTCATTTTTTTCTGAAACTGTTAAATAATAAACGATATTAAAACCATGTAGGCTTGTTACAATTTTTTGATTGGGGGAGGGGGGTTACTCGTGCATACTTTAGTTACATCCAAGCAAATTTCATTGCTTGAATAAAAGATCACCACCACTCTTAAACCTTCAAATAACATCAAGTAGATTGTTAAATAACACTTGTCAGTATTTTACTTCAAAGCTTTGGTTTATAATTCCGTTCATTTTATGGATATTTTTATAACAATGTATAACATCCAAAGAGATGGACTATTGATGATTCTCTATGGTTTTTTTGTGGAATTTTTTCGAGACCATTACTACTTTAACGGTCAGTCTGATGTTTGAGAAAACTATGTATTGTGACAGTCATATCGTGAGGTTATTTCACAGCGGAAGGTTCCACTCTTGGGGCTCCCTTCAGGAAAGACACTTATGCCCCGTGAACATAGCATTTGGCGAACGGCATGGATCAATTCCATCAACATCTCCGACAGATCTTATGAAAATTTGAGAACTTGTCCGAGTGTCCACTCCAGTGTCCTGGTCAGATCTGATGTATCACGCACACTCCAGGTGGGATTGATCTCCTCAGAGATACTTCACCAGTTTGTTCATCCGATTGGATGGGATGAGAGGCATTGGCACCGTTGAGTCTTTGACAGGCATACATTTTGTTGGGAGTATTGTCTGTGTATAGCCCGTATTATTATTCCAGTAAAAATATTCTTTGTATGGACTGCTTTGGTTGGGATTTTTAGTTATGAAAACATAATTAATTCCTTTTCTCGAGATTTAATATCGTTGCTGCTGCGTTCACACATGTTACTGTTCACAAGTCTCTTATTTGGTTATGAGAGAAAAACTAAGATAGATATTTTTATTGATTTCTATTTGAAGACATTTAGAAACACATTTTTATTGAACATTATAAAACGCCACATTTGTGTACTTTATTATTGTAAGAGTATATTTATTATGTAAGTTCTCGATTCAATACGCTTTACCATGCATCATGAATTATCGGAGCGGCTATACTTTTTAATAGTAAGACTTCATTGGCACGAATACTTTTGCTTTGAATTCTACATCGCAATGACGTCGATGGAATTTAAAGAATTTATCTACTATAGTTAAACTGTTATGGAAAGAGAAGGAAAAGTGAAAGGTACAAACAACAGATGTAGTTTTTTTGTATAAGAAAAATCACATGGTTGAGAGACAACGTCAGTCTTAAAGAGATTTGAATTGTCCTGTATATTATTTAACAAGGGTCTAAAAAACAACTCTACCAATGATTTTAGTGAAAGGCACAAAGAAAGACAAAGAATGCACGTTTGGAAATTGAACTCAGTAACCCTCTGCTGATTAATCATTTTTCTTTACATACTGAAAAGCCTGGACACTTTTTTATTTTAGTTATATTATTAAACTTGTTATTATCCATGGAAAATTGAACACATACCTTCAGTAGTAATAATCTTATAAAGTGTCAATGCCATGGCAAATTCAACATACCTTTTTTCTTTATTTTTCCTCTACAAAACCGTTTTGCACCACACGATGTAAAATAACTAGCCTTTCTTGTATTGCAGTCCACTAGTCATTGTCCTTTGTAACGTTTAATTCTTACTCACTGTTACTAATAAATCGCTTTTCAGTCTTTAATTATTGGGAACTGATAAGACAAAACTATCATTTCCACGTCAGCTGATTGCTCAACATGGCGCGTTACCAAGACTAACAACCATAAACTGCAAACATTCACCAACAGATGCCTCAGAAACATCCTATACGTTACTTGGCCTGAAAATGTCCCAAACAAAGAACCATGGAAGAGAACGAAGCAATCCCCTGTCGAGACGAAGGTGGGAAAATGCATATGGGACTTGATGGGCCATACTCTTAGGAAACGAGTATCACACATCCCAAGGCAAGCCCTGGAGTGGAACCCCCGAAGCAAACGCAAGGTCGGCCGCCTGAGGCAGACTTGGTGGTGAGGCGCCTATCCTATGATAAAAACCGTTGGTAATAATTATATGGGGCGAGTTGAAGAGTACCAGCCAGAGCCGATTTCGATGGAGGGGAATCGCTAGGGCCCTATGTTCTACACAGGACCAAGAGGGTTCAACTATAAACGAAACTGATTGCGCGATATATAAGCCCCATTTAAGAACAACACAACCTTAATTTTTTTTTAGTTTCTCTATACGCATACACATATGTTGTGGTTAGAGTACTTCAAGACAAGAACACTTAACAAACGGGAAAGAAATATAAAGAACAGGAATGTATCATATTTTATTCGAAAAAATTATATTATATTGTATTGAAACCCTGATGTAAAACGGTCTTAAATAATTTAATGACTTTTATTACCATTGGTTGTGATCTTTATATATATAAATAAATATATATTTATTTTTTTTTTAATCTCAATTAAACATGTTTTCCAAAACTACCTAAAAACGAAAAATGTTTTACAATAAAAGCAACAGGATAATTTGGTAGGGTTGCCAAATAAAAGGCGTTTCATTTTTGCAAACCTTTTAGCCATTATATTATTTTTTTCAAAAAAAAAGTAAATATTAAATTGATAGATCTAGTCTATGTCTATGTTTTTAAGTTTTACAATTTAAATAATGAACGTTTTCTGATTAAGTAATGTAACGCAGAGCTGTAAAATTCATATTTGTCTAAATGTGTTAAACTATATTAAGGTGCTTATATTACCATTTGATTTGTATATTAATATTTTACCATTACATAACAATGAGGGGAAAAGATAACAGTTCGAAAACTGATTGGATATAATATTTCAATCTAGATAAGAACGATAACAACAATAATAATAATAATATAGAACATCACCTGAGGATTGCACTGTAAGTCTTGGCGCCACTAAAAGATTCAAAAGAGCTGTTGTTTTAACGACACTAATAGTAAGCTATTTATAAACAAAAGACAATTGCAGATCTGTTAAAGGTATTTTTTTTAAATTTAATGTGGAGCTACAACTTCTCGAGACACAGTGCACCATTAAAAAGAGGAGAAATTGATTATGAATGTTGTAAAATTGAGATATATTTCAGGAACCTTTCCAACTATGGCAATATTTTTTACGTTTCAGACATAAAAACCTTAATAATAACGAACAATAATCATATAACACTATTTTACTTTAATCTGAAATGTTGCATAATATTATAGCTTACTAATTGAAACACCGAACTAAATAATATTACGTGTTAAATTACTTTTTGTCATCAATGCTAAAATAGTAGTTTTAACCGTACTACCTATACATTCTGATGAAAACTTAACTCATAACATCACCGAACACAACCTATTTCAGTCCAACAGAATGTCATTATAACAATAAGAGCGATTTCGTGTGGTACACCTTTTTTATTACTACCCTCCATCTTTTCACACACATAAAGACACTAATGCACAAATTTCTTACATTAATGAAAAAACCAATTAATCAAAAATTATCCTGTGCAGAGGCTTGTGCACTAGCACTATTTCAGCTTCAAACCTCTGATATTCTACTTGCCAGTGCAGAGTTCTATCTGAACTAGCTATCAGATACCCCCCCCCCTCCAGTTTGATATAGGTCTAAGATCCGACGAGCAGTTTTATATTTAAACGTAAAAGTAATGCTATTTATGTGTGCAGTGACAAGAACATTAAAAACAAAAAAGAACAACAAAATAAAAGCGATAAACTTTGTCAGCATGTATCTGTGCAACAAGCAGATTATACAAAGTTTGGGAACATTAATATAAGATCACAATTTTACTTCTTCCATCCTTTAAAACATATAGTGTCTTTTAACTGACGACCTATATTACCTGTTTCTGTCATCCACATTTAATTTTTTTTATATTTGTAAAATACATTTTACAATGTGTTATATACATATTGGCTCAATGGTAGGGTATCAATTATAATGATTTCTTTAACCGCCGAATAAAACATATTGGTAATCAGTTACAGATTTATTTACAAAATCATCATCTCTTTGTCAGCACTATGGCAGGGTATCAATTATAATGATTTCTTTAATCGCCGAATAAAACATATTTGTAAGTAGTTACATATTTATTTACAAAATCATTATCTCTTTGTCAGCACAAAATATATAATTATATGACATGTTTTTTCATTAGAGATACATGAACTCATAAAGCGTGAGGTGATATTAAAATGTTTTGATTACACTTTTTGCGTCTTTTGAAAAAAGTTTTAAAAATAAAGCTCAACCTATTACAGATGTATCATTAGTTTTCCTAATCACAATGTGTTCTTTTGTTTGCTATTAATGTGCATGGTTTGTTTAGCTATTAATGTGCATGGTTGTTCTGTTTAGAAATAAAATATTTATGTGAAAATCTCCGATTGAATTTTTAGAAAATGCAGAAAGAACCTTTAATTTTTAATGTCATCTCACGAATACTTAACGGATATGGCAACGTCAGGGGTACATTTTTATATTTTTTAGTCTCCAAGATAATAATTATACCCATCGTGTCATCACACTTCACAACAGGCACATTGCCAAGTAACCTGCCAAACCAATCGGTTGTTACTGTATGCTCTAACGTTGATTCAGTCCATGTTCGTCTCGATCCAGGTCGAAGGGCTTAGGTCACGTGGTACCGACGTCATCACAGGAAAGTTTCGCATCTGGATCATTCATGCCTCGTTTCATTTGAGAAGAGATGTAAGTGTAAAGACGTCTCCAGGCTTCCATGGTCTCCTTTGTATACACCTCTCCGAGCATCGTTTGGAAACCATGATTCAAGGATGGCCAGAGGCGCTAACAGAAAATAAAAAAAAAAGAAAAGATAATTGAAAAATAATAATAAAAAAGGTAATGATGTTTGCTGTGCGCCTAGCTTAAAAATAAATATATGCCCTTCTTCTTAACCCCTTCTCGTTCTCTCTCATTTTCATTCTCTCTCTCTCTCTCTCTCCTTTTCTTTCTCTCTTTCTCTCTTTTTCTCTCTCACGTTTTCTCCTTCACTCCTACTATCTCTCCCTTTTTTCATCCTTCTCGCTCTCTCTCTATCTATATCTCCGGTTATGTTTCGGTCGATCTGCCTGTCTGTCTGTCTGTCTGTCTGTCTGTCTGTTTGTATGTCTGTCTAATCTATCTATCTATCTATCTATCTATCTAGTGTGTGTTGGTGGGTGTCCAGCATGTCTGGTTGTTTGTTTCCGTCTCTCTCTCTCTCTCTCTCTCTCTCTCTCTCTCTCACTCACTCTCTTTCTTTCTGTATGCCAGTCTGTTTGCCTGTCTGTCCGTCTTTCTATCTTTCCCTCGCTTTGGGAGGGCGGAGGGACGGTAGGCCTGGGGTAGAACACGGTTTTTGATGCAGGAGGTCTGTGATTCGAGCCCTGGCAATTTCGCCCCCTAGTGGTTGGGTCGGTGCTAGTTTCGTGTGGCCGGCTGATACATGAGACATGGTATACCCACCCATACCTAGTACTGACCTTGGACATTAAAACCAACTCAACTCTCTCTCTCTCTCCCTCTCTATCTAAATTATGTAATTTCGTTATTTACTTTCATGCCCATATTTTTTATTTAAGATACGTGTTTCTCAACTCCTCACTTTCTATACATGATTTAGAACATCACCTGAGGATTGCTCTGTAAGTCTAAGTGACACTAAAAGATTCAAGAGAGCTGTTGTTTTAACGACACTAATAGTAAGCTATTTATAAACAATAGATAATTGCAGATCTGTAAAAGTATTTTTTTAAATTTAATGTGCAGCTACAACTTCTCGCGACACAGTGCACCATTAAAAAGAGGAAAAAATGATTCTGTATGTTGTAAAGTTGAGCTATATTTCAGAAACCTTTCCAACTCTGGTAATTGTGTACGTTTTAGACACAAAAACCTTAATAATAACTAAAAATAATTATACCACATTATTTTACTTTAATCTAAAATGTTGCAGAATGTTATAGCTTACTTAGTGAAACACCAAACTAAATAATATTACGTGTTAAATTACTTTTTGTCACCAATGCTAAAACAGTAGTTTTAACCGTATTACCTATACATTCTGAAGAAAACTTAACTCATAACATCACCGAACACAGTGGATTTACCATTCAAAACTATTTAGTCCCACAGAATGCCATTGTAATAATATGAGTAACTTCATGCTGAAGACAGTTTTTTGTTACTACCCTTCATCTTTTCACACACATAAAGACAAATATCTTATTATATTTAAAATAATAAATAAATAAAAAAACCAAAAATATCCTGTGCATAGGCTTTTGCATCATTTCAGCTTCAAATCTCGGATCTTCCGCTTGCCAGTACAGAGTTATGTCTGAACTAGCTATCATATACCCCCCCCCCTCACACACACACACAAACACACACACACACACACACACTCCAATTAAACGAAAAAAAATGGCAGATGGCCTTAAACTTAAACTAAGCCTAAATAACATTTTGTTTACTCCTCTTGTACTTCATTTCTTTTCAAACATAGTGTATAAGTTATAACTCTAGGGAAATTTTTTATAATAAATCAAGGCGAAGGAATCAAACTTTCTTGGCATTAAAAAAAGCAATTTTGTTTCCTGTCTTTGGCGTTATTAAACTTCTATAATGTCCACACTAAGTAACGCCCTTCTGTTGGTGTTTTATTTTTTTTTTCAATCTGTCTCTCCTTCCTGTTCCATCTCTAACTCGATGTCTCTCTGTACCTGTCTTTGTCTATTTCTCTCTCTCTCTCTCTTTTCCTTTTTTTCACTTTTTCTTCTATTAATATCTCTTTCCCTTAAGTTATCTAACCACGCTTATCCGAGTATCTACTTTACCAAATTATTGAGGTTTATTTTCCCTACCATTTATAATGTTAAAAAAAAATAAATGAATGAATAATTCATCAATTTCACTCTTTTCTACTTGTGGGAACTTCTTCAGTATTTACATAAACCAGCACGACTTGACTTAAAAATTGATGACCTTTTCCAAATAAACTATCAGTCATTCGCAGTTCTGGGACCTCATAAAATAAAGATCATGGTCTGAGATACCAACCCCCGCATTCGATATTTTTGTTTAACGATACTAAAGTGAGTTCCAGAATATCATATAGTAACTGCGATTTTGTTCCCTCAAGCCTGATAGAGGACTGGTTGGGTAATTTAGTTATTTAACGTGCAGCGCCAGCAGCAAGGCAATATCGTGGATTATAAACTAGCATCTTATATTTTTACTGTTGCCACATATAGATATTTCAGGAATAGCAGGTCTTCTGTTTCAACCTGTCATAATAATACAGGACAACAACTCAACCAAAAAGATACGAAATCAGACAAAACAAACTCTCCCCATCTTTCGTTTTTTTAACTGCGTACCTCGATAATGGGATACCAAGGCTCTAGAACCTGCACTAGATAGCTCACTTGCCGTATAGGAGGCTTTTTTTTCGAAATATATGAATCTACTCCGCTGCCAATGATCAACTAAATTTCGCAGTCATGAATCAAACTCACTCTCCGCCTGTCATTCGACCAATCTTTCCTCTAGTACTTCTCGCTGAAGTTTTGCAAAAAACTTGTAATTTTTTACTCTGTGTCTGTTTGTCTGTCTGTCTGTCTTCACTACTCTCTTTTTCTTTCTTCCCGCCCCCCCCTCTCTCTCTCGTTCTTTTTCTTCCTCTCTTTCTCCCTCTCATTATCTCTCTATCCATCTCTCTATCTGCCTCTCTAGATTCGTCTCTATCTCTTCTCCCCTCTCTCTCTTTCTCTCTACCGCTCTTCCTCTCTCTCCGTATATATCTCTTTGTCTCTCTCTATCTCTCTGTCCCTCTATATTCCTCCCTGTTTCTATCTCTTTTTCTCTCGATCCGTCTCTCTCTCCTTCCCTCTCTCTTTCTCTCCCTGGCTCTTCCTCTCTCTCCGAATCTCTTTGTCTCTCTATCCCTCTCATTTCCCCTCTCTCTATCTCTCTTTCTCTGTATCCCTCTATTTTTTCTCCCTGACTCTCTCTACCCCTCTCTTTTTCCCCTTGTCGATCCCTCTCTCTATCTCTCTTTCCCTGCCAGACATCAACTGTACTCACTTTGAGCATGGCTGGCTTCACATGCCGTTTCACGTGTGTCTGACCTATAGAAACCAGAACACTATTGAGGAAGTCCGAGTCATCCAGACTTTCCACCGCCGCTCCAAGGCCTTCCATCACTGTAACTGCGTGACGCTGATGTGCGTCAAAGCACAGTAAGAGAAAAGAAGTTAGTTTAGCTGTATTAAGACAACAAAAAAAAACAAAAACAACTAAGAACTTAATTGAGCTTTATTAACACAAGAAAAACAACAACAATGAAGAACTTATTTGAGCTTTATTTACACAAGAAAAAAAAACAATGCTTCTCTTTAAAAATGTTTATTATTTTCTGTATGTATGTAATAATGTCAAAACTGACTTAAGCAATAAAAATGTGTTTAAGTGAACACATAAAAATCACAAGGCACATTCATGGCAAACATTTTTTTATGCACAATTTTTCAAACCGTCTAACTTCTCTATGGTAATTGTTTTGTCATTTATTACTTTTTGTTTGGTAATTGTTAGCGTCCAACTTCAGCACTATATAGGTTTCCTTGGTATATCATGTACGGCAATTTATACCACCATAACATTCCATGATGTCTATTAACAGGATTTTACAAACCAAAAACGGAAAAAAAAAAGTTGAAGTAAATGGCTTGTTCGCTTTAAGTGCAACCTCATTCGTGGAAAAGAATTTTTTTCTTCTTTTTTTTTTAGATAATCGCATTGGCATGATTCAAACGTTCTAGGTCGCTGCACTCAATATTATATTGATGGAGTGCGCATTGCAAATCACATGAATGACATACTCTTTAGATTTCTTTCATAAAAAAACAAGTTAATAGCGTATTGCCAATGAGGCAAATTCATGTCAATGGTGAATTTATCTTTCTAAATCAATTGGAAAACGCCTAATGTTAAATGTTAAATCACCACTTAAAACACATGCTGCTCCAATAGTTCTAAAGTGCACTGCGTTACTAAGTCTGTTTAAACAGTCGGGATACAGTAGTTGTCAACGGCTAACGAGCTATACATTTTTAGAATGAGTAGTTTAATAGGAATTTAATGGTAAAGGGTTCAGCTATTTACTTTTCGAAGGAATGAAAAAAAAGTTAAAATATTAACAACAAAAAGGAAAGAAAGATAATTTATTCGTTATTTTTATGGATATACTTTTTGAATTAAAGGATTCCCTCTCTCTCTCTCTCTCTCTCTCTCTCTCTCTCTTTCTCTCTCACTCACTTTCTCTCTCACTCCGTCTTTGTCTATTTCTGTAACACTCAACCTCTTCTTCTCTCACCCTATCCCTTAACATAAATAGTATTTATGTTTCTATGTCCGTCTCAACACTTTTATCACATTCTTTTTCGTTACATTGTTTTCCTTTCTTTTCATTTCCTCCCTTTATGCCATTTTCACTTAAAATGTTGTTTTTAAAAAGTAGTAATCGTGATTTTAGCATTGCACTTAGTAATATTATTCACTGCCTCTACCTAAAAATAACAGAGAGGAATAAGCTAAATGCCGCTAGAGATTAGATCCCAAGTAAATGATATTTTACTTTTGACATTTACCATTGGTTTTGAATTCAAAGTTTAGAGCACCCTTGAACGTACTACATAATAACAAGAATAATAATAACAATAATAATAATAATAATAATAATAATAATGATAATGATAACAATAATAACAAAAATAAACGTATGAAGTTAATAGCAGTGTTACCTGAAGCATGTCTCTATCAACTTCCCACTCTAGCTCGTTCTTGTCATTCATCTGGACGATTTTCGGGAACAACCTTTTTAGATCCGGTTCCGTTTGGAATAGCCTGTATGAAAATGCATGAAACAAAATATGAAAACATGCGGATCAAAGTATGAAAGTATATGACAAAAAGTGTGCAAACATTATGAAAGAAATATGAAAGTAATAATTATGATAAAAAAGTATGAACGTATAAGATGAAATAAAAATAACCCGTATGATGTTAAATACACATGTGAGCAATATGCAAATGACTTCACAAAACTGCGACGAAGAGCACAAAGGCCATCGGATAGATAGATGGTGTAACAGTAAAACTGTGTAATACGGAATAGATCCAACAAGTCTAATCAACTTAAATTATACTCGTAGTTATTTGGAGGGCGTAGAATAATTATGAAAACGCTGTTGCTGGGAAAAGCCTTTCTTTTTGTCTTTTTTTAAACATCGTTTCCTAAGTTATTTTTTTTCCTTAAAACAATCGCTGCCTGGGCTGTCATACAAATCGATGTGAAATTCCACACTATACGTTTTTAATGATAATATTAAATGCTAACAACATTATACGCAGTAATTTTAAAAATATGACAACTAGTGGCGCAGTTATTTTTTAAGAAACACTTCCATCCACTAATATAAAACATTTTAAAAAGCAAGAAAAAAAACACCATGAGAGAGAAAAACTTAGTTTCAATCTGAGACTTCACTTCACGGTGCCAAAATCATTATTAGGCGCTAAAATCCATGATTAAATACATTTTCAATTCCATACAAAATTCTTTGGCTTGATAATATCATAGCACCAATGAACAGTAACCGATTTGAGTAACTTCATCAGACTGTAATTTTCAGTAACAATACCTCTCTCTCTCTCTCTCTCTCTCTCTCTCTCTCTCTTTAAATATCTCTCTCTACGTCTCTTTCGCTCTTAGTGTCTCTCTGACCCTCTCTGTCTCTATGTCTTTGACTCTCACTCTTTTTCTACCTGTTTATTACTCTTTCTTTCTATCGGCTTTACACCTTTATCTGATATTCATTCCAAGGAAAAAATAAATATCACTTCTATAATATGAATAATAGTTCTTTATGATAATTATTTGTTTTGTTTCTAACATCATTGATATCCGTCTTTTAGACGTAAAAAATTGAATTTGTTTTGACATTTCATCAACACAAATCTACTCTTTTCTTACGTAATTAATTTAAAACGAAAAAGGAGGGAAACCAGAACCTGTCTCTAACGTGCAACTTCCTGGAAAATTCAATTTATTTTCTTGATTGGCATAAACATTTGTTCTTACAAAGAAAACACGACAATTTACAACTTTCAATATTCAATTTGATTGTCTGAAAAGAAACAATCAAACCATCCGTCAACGAAGGCGACGATTTCCATAAAAAATTGATTAATTTAAATAAAAATGTACACCTTTGTCTCCGATTCATATGCATTTCTCAAGCCTTTACAGTGCAAGTCAGCGAAGCCATTTAAATATTGTCTCCGCCGTTATCAGTGTGCCGCTATTTGCTGAGAAATTCCGTCAGCTTTTCTATGGGTTCTACGCAGACATAACAAGCTTTTATTGAATTCTAGACCACATCATTTCATTTCAGCACTAGTGTTTGCGAGTATGAAGCAAACGGCTAGCCTGCAGGCGATGTTACCAAGAAATTGGTCTAGCTCGCAAAGGAAATAATGTAAAAAAAACAACGAAAGTACCCCTCGTTCCTTCTTGCGCAGTCTTTTATTTAGATAAACTGTACTGATAGACGCCCCCCCCGTTAGAAAGGTTTAAAAGGAAGTTAGCGATGTAGGTTTTTTTTCCTTATTATAAAAAGATGGAGGAAAAGGGTAATTGACATTATACCACTTTATTAAGCAGACATGCCCTAAAGAAAAATCCGATGGGATTCATGAGGAAAGGTCTAAGTATGTTACTGCCATTCATTTCTGAACTAATGTTTCGTAAGATGGACTTTCTGGCTAATAGACATAAATTATTCCCTTCAAAGAGGAATTATCAATACATGCTTGCAATAATTACAAATATGACTGCCTTAAAGGAAAATGTAAATGAAAATAAGTTCGTAACATCTAAAGATACAAAACGTCCTCTTCAGATTAATTGTATAGCTAAACAAATGGCCAAGATATTCTAATTTGTGTTATACATTATTTTAATTTAAAAAGAAATTTAAAGAAGGGCCCATCTTGCCAAAATGTTTGCCAGGGATTGTACTCAATTCATAATTCATTTATCGAGATAAGATGTATAATTTGAAAAGTAAAACAGCAACATATCTATGTAATCAGTCTAATCTTTTAACAATTAAATTGGCGTAGATGAAAATCAAGGCAGAGCATCATGTAAAAGATCAGAATATTTGCAACAATAGAAGGCAGAATCTGTCAACATTTAAAAATATTTATACATTCTTGATTTCACGAGGATTAGATCGATTTCGCATACAAAAATATTGAACGACGGCAAATCTTTATGCATTTATTTTGCTCGGAATCATAGCTTTTAAATTGCCAAACTAGAGGGCAATGCCACCGAATATTAGGGAACAAAGTTTAGGCACAATAAAGGCATGAAATATTTATAACATTTAATATCAGTTGGAAGACTTTCTTTCTGTGTAGGCTTCAAACAACAAAAACAACAACAAAATATTTACTCTGAATATTGCGGTGCGGGTTTATACGCTCTTGTGCTAGCATTTTATATGCGGACCTTACGTTAAAAAAAATGAATATCAAAACTTTTATCTTCATAACTTTTTAAAATTTTTGAAAAATAGTATCCACTCAGGAAATAGCCCTAAAATTATGCTACATTAGGTTACATTTTTAAGAGACAATAAACCCCTATTACCCATTTTAAAATAAGAAAAAAAAGCGTTCACTTATGACTTCGTCTTCTTTTTTTGAAAGCCAAACTGGTTTCACATTCTGTATAAACGAAATGTAAAAACCATTACACGAAGACTGTAGGAAAAATCGAAAGTTTCAATGTTTTTCTAAACAGCAAAAAGAAATTGTTTTTCGCTCGATCATAATAATAATAATTGTTATGCGAACGTGCTTTGCAAAATGAAATGAAAATATAATTAAATTGATGTAGAGACCCGATAAAAACAAAAAAGGTTTTTTAATTGATTTTGGGGGAAAAAAGGGGCGGAAAAAAAAGAAACGCGGAAAAGTAGAGTAAAAAATTAATTTAAAAAAGGGGGAAGTATTTCCAAACTCAAATTCCTGATCAGAAAACGCGAGTTTTTGTTCTAGTTACATTCTCAAGAAGGGTCTAGATCTAGTGTATATAGATACGGCAACCGGAGCCCAGAGTGAGTTTCCTAACATTTCGCCTGTAACCTGAACTCGGCATCGACCCAAATGCAGCAAACAAAGCTGTCTGAACGGCACTTGAATCAGGGATCTCTGATTACCTCCCCTTTCCCTCCTTACCTCCTAATTATTATTGATCTTGTGTACATAAGAATTCATTCAACATATCCTAGTGAAAACCTAGCTCTATATTTTTATTTTTCGCTATTACACAATTTTGTATGGTTTCGTGTTTAGCTCATTTTTGTCAATATTTTATTAAGCTAATGTGTGTTTATTTAGTTAATTTACATCACTTATTAACTTCATTTAGTTAACAATATGTATACACTTCGTAAGCCTCCCTGTAGCGTTATAGCTGATTGAACTTACTTGAGGAACACTGTGAGGCCCAGTGTTGGGAGGTCAGTCTTCATGATATCCCAGGTGTCTTGCACCAGTTCCAGCTGCCTGGCGGTCAGGTACTTGTTCAGATGGACACCCTCGGCCCCATCGTTCAGACACGAGACTGCCGACGTGTTGCCCATTTTGTACAATACTGTTATTTTATGTGACTGGATGGTACAGGTCTCCTGGTGGTATATCCCCGTAATGTCTTTGTGTGGCAGCACGTGAAATTGTCCGAATTTAATCTTGAGATTCGTCCGCGATGAATCTTTGTTGCTGATTTTGGATGTTAAAATATCAACGAGCCAATATAATTTAAAGGCCCAGTTAAAAAAATATATAACTTTTGTATAGGCACATCAAGATGTTAAGTTAAGATTGGTTAATGCCTTTTGAGGTAGCAGTAAAATATAATGCGCTGGATTCTTTTGGAAAACATAGTGTTGGTATGTATCTTCAATAATAATTGATTACAATATTTTTTTCTATTAATTAAATTGTAATAAATTAAACCACACTTCTATCTGTGCAGGCTCTCAGGTGTAGAGTGATAATACAATGCCTTTTCCTAACACGTTATATTGAAAAGAGATGAAGAAAATTAGAATCCTCAATTTTTATTCAGGCTCGCACGTTATCCGACGGGTTTCTGTCGATGACCAATAGAGAGAGAGAGAGAGCTCAACATGCGATTACGTCGTTCATCAGATCTGTTCTCATCTAATGACCTGAAGATCTGAGAGGCTGCACTGCCGTGATATCAGTCTGTAAAGGATAAAAAAGGCACATGATTTCATTTTTCTCTGCGTTTGAAGTTGAATAGTGAATAGCGTTGAGGCTAACAACGTAAAAACAAACAATAAAGACATAAATTTCAATTTTTTAAAAGTTACTGCAGGGAATACGATATGCAAATAAGGTTGTTTTAATTATATTGAGGTCTGATTAGACAAAATTGATTTCGGTGTTTAGATGTTTATGTGCTTCGCACAAGTTCTATTCCATTGTGTAATTGTCATTCATTTTTCGTAATGTTATCCTTTATTTACGCACTCTGTTTAACGTGCCTCCCTCTTTTAAAAGTTAAAAAAAGTTTTTTCAACAATTTTTTTAAAAATCAAAGACACAAATCTGTAAATTTATGATGATGAATGATAAACTAGATAGGAATGGCCAATGCTAACGGAGGTGACTCAGGTGGTATTAGCATCAGTGACTTGTATAATTGTCCAATAACCTGCCTTTATCACCCACAATAAAATGCAACGCGAAGCTAACTAACGAGCCTATGCCGCATTATGCGTACCCCTTAATTAATCGTAGTTCTCAAGGTTTCGGATCTGTAACAGTACAATCATTGGGACTGGCTGTGCTTTACAAGGATTGAAACATACATCGTAAGAACAGAGGGAGGGAACTTGGGGGATTTATTATACTGTTTACCGTTTTGCCACGCATTATGGACGAAGATTTTTATCATTTCCAGTGTAAGTTAACTTATTAAACACGTTCGGACAATGCCAGCCGCGAAAGTCATTACTTGATCAATAGTAAGTCACGATTTTATAGCTAGACAATATTTCTTTTTTTGCACTGTTAGCTTGATTACATACTTCAATATAAATATTTTCGAAACTTTGTACTTCTATAGAATTTTTTTTTCGATACTTTGCATCCTGTAAACTTATAAGTCTGAAAAAGTTCAACTTTCATCATTTATTTAGTTGCTAAAGTAAGTAAAAATAAAAGAAAATAAAACCAAAAAGAACAAACAGTTATGAAATAAAATGTTTTTGAATAAGGTCTATGTGCCTTTACTTAGATGCTGATTTATTTATTACACCCAGAATAAGTCTTATGTGAACAATAATCCCTGTATATAGTTTTAAAAATACAATATAAATTTTTAGTTTAAAACAGACACAAATAGGACCATTGTTGGTAATAAATTAAAAAAAAATGTCTTCTAGAAATTTGTTTTAATATTATAGTCTACAGGCATTTAAGACTACAATATTTAGTATTTGTATTAAATTGCCTCTTGCAGAAACATGATGTAACAAATTAAAAATGAGCCAAATATGGGGGAATCCCGGTTAAAACTTGGTGTAGACTACAATGAGCGGCATTCAAGCGTCTATTTTTGGACGCCTTGGCGGCATTGCAAAGCTATTTTTGCCTGCAGCTATGCACTATATTTTTGGAAACAGATGCCCTTTGTATTTAAAAAAAAAGACAACTGATATTAATTTTGATGCATTAATTTAACGTTATTGCCCAGTTATTTCTGCTAATTTGGACAATTGGCTTAAAATGGTTAATATCATGCATCATTCTTATAAAATGACAGCTGTAGATGAAGCTTGATTATTTTCAGAATGAATATGGACCAACTTTCGGACAGTCAACAAATCCGCACTAAAGATTAGCTTGTCAGATATAACACGATAGTATATGCCTGTGCCAGCCATTCTATTATTATATGTATTGACAAAGCCATGTATTATTTTTATTTCATTTTATTTGGAAAACTGAGAAACGCATATTTTCTAAGCCTCAAATATCGTTGTCCATCGTTCTGTTTGTACAGTTATGGCTGCATCTTGTCTACAAATCGTTTGAATTCATATGTTAAATGTATAATCAAGGAACAACCCTGGATTTATCCATCTCATTATCTCTTGCAAATATGCCAATAATTGCTAGCAAAAATATCAACAGTTTCGCCTTTTGAGATTGTTTATAATTATTCTTTAACAGTTTACTCTATATCTTCCAGAGTAAAACCGAAGAGGAATATATTTCAAAATATGCATTTTGCATTATTTGATTTCTAGGGTTTCTTTGAAAATGTTAATTATATAGGTCTTTAAACCCTTTGAAGACGATAAATCTAAGCTGGTTTATACTTTGCGGCAACAACAACAAAATGTTTTTCTGAAAAAAAAAAATACGAGAAATTGTTGAGAATAGATTACATCCTGAGCCTATGTATTAGCTTAAACTGTTTGAATTTGACAAACATAAAAAACGTCAACTTTTAAGGAAGTTCTCATTTCTCCGTTTGCTTTGCGATTTTAAACCAAAGCTTACGGAGATTATCCATTTTGTTACGACAATATAGCACGTAGCTTCTAATCATCGGCTGATCGGAAATACAGATTTTGTCATTGGATCATTTTTTGTTCTTTCCTACGCAAAAGACACTCGAAGGCATGTATTCACTGAGACTTAAACCATCCTTATTAACTGGATATTTGTTTAAGCCGCTACTCTCACTGAGAACGAAAATGAAAATCAAACAAAAGCTTTAGAGTGGTCCAAAAATCTCGGTTTATCCGAATTTGATCGCACCGGGAAACCTAGTCTCTTGTGTCAACAGGCTCAGGTTTGTTTTGTCCTGCCAGTACTAATGATTACATTCTCGTTTTTTATTAGCTGTCTATGACATTCTATCTCCATTATAAGTTGATTTTGTTTTTATTATATTCTACTTTCTTGTACGTATCTTTTATTATTTTAATTTTTGTTTTTGGTGGGGGGTTTACAAGACAATCATACTACTTTTGACTTTAACTTTTACTCCACTTTTTTGTGATATCTTTTATTTGAATGGCTTCCCGAAAAATCCTTCAAAAACATGTTATTTTGAAACGTTATTCCAATATCCTAAAAGAAATTGCGTTTGTTGAAAAACGTGACAAACTTTTAGCCAATATTCGAAAACACCATTCTCTGCCGCAACTAATTTTCTCATTACATCATATTTACATTCCTACAGATGATTTAAGGATTTTTTTCCGTCTTCTTTTTGTACTTGTACTTGTACCTGTGCATAATGATGATGGGCAAGGCATAGATTAAAAATTAAGGCACTCGGAGACTCATATCAGGCAGCATATCATTGCTAAACGTTTTCTGTAGCCTTAACAGTCTTTTCTATTTAACCACGAGGCGATAGTAATTTAATTGAACTAAATAAATTCACGATTTAAAAATTATATTTATGAGTGCGAGAGCAATACTCAAGTTAAGGGCACCGCGTAGAAATTCTTAATCAACCATGGAACTTGGAAGAAAGAAAACTGTTTTCGTTGTTATAACATGTTTGATGTTTTGAGTGTTATATAGTAGATTATCAGAGAACTTGTTGAGTATGTAAGCTGAGTGAACGTTTCTTCATGGTGTACAAAGACGCTAACGAGTAATTAGCGCTAACACAGAGTTAACCTAGGCTTTTGATTAGAATTGTGTTTATAAGAATATTGATAATAAACATACATGAGCTACTTTCCCTCGCCTCCCTACCTCTCTCCGTGTATCTCTCTGTACGTCTCTGCCTTTGTCTTTATCTTTCTCTATATGTCTGTTTATCTCTCTGTTTGTCTTTCTGTCTGCCTGTCGGTCCGTCGGTCTGTCTGTTTCTCTAGCTCTCTTTCTCTCTCTCACTCTCTCTCTCTCTCTCTCTCTCTCTCTCTCTCTCTCTCTCTCTCTCTCTCTTTCTCTTTCTCTCTCTCTCACTCGCTCTCGCTCTCTTACGACGGGAAGTTGTTTTTAAACATAAATATCTTAATCAAACGTTCATGGACATAATGGTTGTTTCGTTCACCATAACAAGAGGTAATTTCGTTATAAACAAACATGATAGAACGTAGTGTGTGCAAAATGCAGGATGTTAATGTATTTTAAATCATGTTTTTATGATTGTTGTATCCGGTCTCTATGATTATTGCTGTTATTTTTGCGGTTGCTATCTTTTTAAACATACAGAGCCGTATATTTACTACCCAGCCTTTCGTGTAAACTTCTTATGAAGTCTACGATCAAGTCTATGAAGTCTATAATCACTATGTATCTTGGGAATATGACTGGCTTACGTCTCCGTCATATCTCGGAGATCGTTTGAAGACATAATATTATGTTGGTGTATACAAAAGGGCAAAAAAAGCATTGGCGTATGGAGGATTGTACCTTGCAAACCTAGAAGCCTTTACCCCCACCGCTGTGCCATTTGCTTTTCTTTGCAATTATTTTATTTATACTATTCATTACGAACAGTAGCTATACACGTACCGCTATAATAAAATAATGTGAGTTTTCGTAAACCCGTAGGTGTTTTAAGTAATGTTTATAAATGTCTATGTTTTTAAAAAGGGTCTGATAATTGTACAAAATTGCTCTCTTGTTTGATTTGATTAGTTTTCTATAGCTTCCATAATGATATCGTGCTTTGGATTTTGGAATGAATATTTTGTAGTTTAAATTGTGTTTTTTACTTATTTTTTTTTGGGAATAAATCTCACTAATAAAATGATTAATGAACAAAAATAACATCGTAGTGTAATCTTAAGTTTTAAATGGTTTTATTTACTACGATTTTAAGTTGTTTTTGTCCTGTGTCGCCACCTAAAACACGGGAGTTTAAAAAAAAATCTTTTATAATTTCGTGTACTTTGTGTCTCGGAGAACACAATAAACATTCGAGCGAACCCAGTGGAATTTGAACCGCAGATTAGCCGCTTTTAATCTAAAGCCCCAACCAAGTAACATTTAAATCTGGAGGAAGACTATCGTGGAATTTTAAACAAATGACGATCATAATTATGCCTATTTTCATTTAATTCGCACAGATCTTAGTAAATACTAATAATAAAAAGACGCGCTTTTCATTATACATATATAACTACTCTTCAAACAGCAAATTTTAGTTTTAATCTGCCAGGTCAACTAGCATGGGAACAACACATTGACACAGTGAAAAAGAGAGATTGAAAAGGATCATCCTTACGACGGTGTAAATCTATTTGATCGCCCTTTAGCGTAAAGTAGACAGCAACACATTAGCGGAATACTTTAAAACCCAGATGGAAACACTAGGGCTTTTAATGTAGAGGGTTATATCATAGCTTTAGATCTTCATTCAGTGGTGTATAAATACTTTGATCGAAATTGAATCGCCGCTTAGTCACGGTAAATATCGGAGGATAAACATTGTTTCCTTCTTTTCATTATCATTTTTTGTAACCCACTCTTTTTATAGGCTTGAAAATAAAATCTATGTGAATTTTTTTTTCATTCGATGTGCTCATTTCATTACACAGTTGTTTTATTTTGACGACTGCCAGTTTTTTATCTGTGTAAGATCTTTTATTTCCTATCGGTCACGATCTTTTTAAATTGTGTATTGCTGTAATATAACCTTTACCTCAACTTTTTAAATGCAATTAGGTAATTTTGAATAAAACTGACCAAACAAGACCAAAATGCCAAGATATTTAAGGTAAGCGAGGGCAGATTACTTGCTCTGGAACAATTATTAATTACCAAAATGTTAAATTATTAATTATCACTTTCCACAGGAACTAGAAGCGTTGTTGTTGCTGCTGTGTTATTAATACAGTTATTATTATTAATAGTATCATCATTACTATTCCTCATAATTATTAGTTAAAGAGATAGACAGATAGATTAAGAAATAGAAAAATATACATTTCTAGAGAGAAAGAAAAGAGAAAAATGAAGAGAAAGATAGAAAGATAGAGAGGAAGATAGAGACAACGATAGATAGACGCATGAACCGATGGCGAGCTTTTGCCTCTAGCCCCATAATTTTACAACTTGTGTGTGTAAACCATTAATGGCGTTTGTATCGGGTAGCTTATCCCAAGTAGAGGTTTAAGGGCAAAAAAAGAACCATCCACAGTATGACCTATGGGCATTCCCCCAATCCCTCCCCCATTAACCGCCGAAAAAAAAAAGTGAGTAAAACCTAAAAAACCAACCAGATTAGAGACCTAGAACAACAAGGAGAAGGAGAAAAATGACGGAGATAGAAGATAAGGGGGGGGGTAAAAGAAAAAGATTCTGATGATAATGAAGAAGAAGAAGAAGAAGAAGAAGAAGAAGAAGAAGAAGAAGAAGAAGAAGAAGAAAAAGAAAAAGAAGAAGAAGAAGAAGAAGAAGAAGAAGAAGAAGAAGAAGAAGAAGAAGAAGAAGAAGAAGAAGAAGAAGAAGAAGAAGAAGAAGAAGAAGAAGAAGAGAAAAAGAAGAAGAAGAAGAAATAGAACAATCAACAACATCTCTGCCTAATGAAAGCCGAGACATAGTTGTTTTATATACCCTCCTTTTATCACAGTTTAACCTGTAAACGCTTTCAGTACACGTACACTCTTTGTAGTGTTTCACCCTTTCCCACTAACACCGCACCAGCATCTGCAAAACCTCCTAGTCACTAGTTTGTATTACTCTTCAAGGCTTCTTCCAGGTAACTTCCCTACCAGTTTCTATTGTATTTAAAATCCTCATGTTTCTTTTAAATGCTGTAATCAACAGGTGTTATCTTTCAACAATGGGAATTACCTCTTATCGCCTCTATGCTCCTTTCTCTTAATCCATTTTATCATCACGGTCTTGCTCATATTTCAGCATTTCGGGACAAGATGTTTTCAAATGTTTATTGAGAGGATATGGTTAAAATATTTTTTTTTCTAAACTAGAGACCTCCAACCGCAGTCATTTTGTAACCACATGTGTAGTTGTTATTTGAAAAAAAATACCACTAATTTGGTTTAATGATGATAAAAGCCTTTTAGATGTGTGTTTCCATAGTTAAGTATATATCTTTGGAAAAATTGTCTACAGCCATGTATCAGACTTTGACTTTACTCTATTAAGATGCTTCACATCCATTAAGTTACTTGGTTAGAAAGCATTTTAAATGCGTATTTCCGTAGTCAATTATATTTCTTAGAATCAAGTCTACAGCTACAAATCAGTGCCTGAATTTACTCTCAACCCAGAACCATGTAAGTACATATACACTACGACGCCGTTGACCCCTTCTTGAGATCAATTGATCGCTGGCCAAGTTGGGATGAGATGAGCTCATTTACAAGAGAATCTTGCATTTCTTATCGACCACTGTGCACTTGGCACAAACGGACAATGAGTTCAGAGGCTTTGCTACTGGCGGCCTGTCACTTGTCCATCCCCATCAGGGAAAGATTCGGGAAGACCCAGGGTGAATGTTTAGATAGCGAGTGCACTTCTTCTTGTGGATCTGTCATCGATATAGTGTTATAGATTAAAGTAGTTTTAAAGTACCTTACAACGCGCGCTGAGCTTAACTCTAGTGTTACAATATAAAAAACCGTCCATATTATTATCATTACTGTTATTATTAGAAGTAGTAGTAGTAGTAGTAGTAGTAGTAGTAGTAGTAGTAGTAGTAGTAGTAGTAGTAGTAGTAGTAGTAGTAGTAATAGTAGAAGTAGTTTTATAGTAATAGTAGTAGTAGTAACAGTAGTAGTAGTAGTAGCAGTTGTAGTAGTAGTAGTAGTAGTAGTAGTAGTAGTAGTAGTAGTAGTAGTAGTAGTAGTAGTAGTAGTAGTAGTAGTAGTAGTAGTAGTAGTAGTAGTAGTAGTGCTTTCTATTATATGTTACAACTTGAAACACGGTGCATATGCTTTAATTGTAAGTTTAGTTGATACAAAATGTTGTGTAATAAGCACGTATCCTCTAAAACATTTGCGAGATAGCACTCTTTCTTTACTTAGTCAGATTAAGATGTAGGTAGGCCCTGCAGCATGTCAAAACACACTTATCTAACTACTATCACTATCAGTCTATGTCTTTCATGTATGAGTTTCCTTTGTGTACAGACATGTGTAAATATTTACAGAACAGATGCCCCCATCTAATTTAGCAAGCTTGCAACAGGCCTTGCAGTACAAAACTCGCTCTCACTCCGTTCTATCTTATCTATGTTTAGAAAAAAAATAATCGAATAGACAATTTAACTTTTTTCGTGGAAGCTCATTAGAGGTATTAAAAAATAATGAATGGAATCCAATTTGACATTTTTGTCATTGAGCTATGTCCAGAATTTGGAGGAAGATTTTCGCGTTACTGTCTGGTTTAGCTCTTCCTAAATTGCTCTGGATGTTGAATCGTTTTTTTTTAATCAAAGAAAGTCTTCATATCGCAATAAGTTTATGTAACATAATACAATTTTCCTGGAGCCTCTTTAAATAGAACTTGAAGTATGTGAAAGGTAAATATAATGAAATATGAAACAACAATCGTATTTCAGCCAAGATTCCCTCGAGGTCTATAAACGTCATCTGTCTAAACTTTTAAGCCAGCATATGAATAAAACCAACTTTGCATTTTGGATAGATCTACTGTCTTGCAGACTCTGGGAAAATGTTTTATTTATCACTGTCAAATTTATTTTGGAACTGGATTGTTTCAAGTTGATCCTTTGCTTGTGTTTGTGTATGTCTGTGTTTGTATGTTTCTGTGCCTGGGTTCTAAAGAGAACTGAGTACATGACTGTTTTAGACTTGTTTAAAATTTGTCAGAATAACCCTGGCCTTACACAGTTTTGAATCATTCTCCTGTGTTACTTTGTAAATATATTGACTCTATAAATGAATCCATAAATCATATTGATGAAAGGTCTCTTAAATTAAAAAATCGTTCTTTTTCACGGTCAATAAATCATACTATTTGCTTGGAAAAGATGGTTGAATAGACAATCAATATACGCCATGTGCCAATTTCAAGCTCTCATTTTACCGCTGACTTCATCAACTAAAATCTTCCAATAATATTTTCTTCCGTTTTTGTATGAGTTTTTCTTTTTTTTTTTTGCGTGTTTCGATAAAGACGAAAAATTTAAAGCTGTTAGTGTTTTTGTTTTGTTTTATTCCTTCTTTCATCACTGTCGTGAGGATGAAAAAATGCATATATTACATATTCGCTGGCCCCAAAAAGAAGAATAATCAATCTATACTGACCTTTATAGCTCATTAAAAGTGTAAGCTAATTTGTTTCATATTAGAAACTATTTTTATCAAAACACCAAGAAGCTTTCTATCTCATAAGCTCGAAACTATAACGAAAACATTTAATCGGATTGCACTAAAACATTCCCTCTGTCTTTATAGCGTAATTGGAGACTTAGGCTTTTTTATTCTGCATTTTCCTTTGATTTTCAGTTCATACATCCGCATTTCATATTTGGAATGTATAGCATCCCAACTATCTCTTTTTTGTTGCGGTTTTCAAATGGAAACTTTTGCAGATCTTTAAAACCAGATTGGAAGAAACGAACCAAGTGTTTTTTAGTTAATTGTATTTTTTACGGATCATAGGGACAGTGATTTCTAGTACGGATAAGTTCATCAAATGCGATGAAGAAGAAACCAACTCTTTTATTGGTGCAATAAAATAAGTATGACTTTCGCGTTGCTTGTGTATATTGTTTTTACTGTTTACTGGACATTCATCTACAGAAGATGTACTATAACAAGTTACTATAGTGCGATGGGAGGAACAAATCAAAGGCAAAGTTGTTTTTACTTTCTTCTTTTTTCTCTCAATGTAATATGTGACTTTTCCACTCCATAAAACACGTGTCGACCCGCGATGGTTGAGGCTAATTATTATCAGTCTGCCTTGGGCAATATTTTTTTCCCCTAGACCATTAGTGGGTATTCATTTGCGCTGAAAGTTCAGAGGAAAGTAATATGAAGCTGTGTATACGCTTTGAAATGGACTTGTAAAAAAACAGTTCAGAGTCATCACAATAATGAAGTGTAATCAGGAACATTATTTTTACAAATTCAAAGATCATCAGGGGGCTTGTAGTATTTTTCTTTATCTTTTTTTTTTTTTATTTTAGTCATAGTGTAGCGAAACATACCTTCTTATTAGACTGTTTAATACCATTTCTTTGTTAACGGGGGAGGGGGAGGGGTTGAACCGACACAAATGGTAAAGCGTCTATCTCGCAATATCCCCCTCGTTCATAAACCGCAATACGTGAACATTATTTGTTAGGTTTTGTAAGATGGTTGAGTCGGTGTAAAAATAATTTGACAGGCTGAGAATCTGAGATTGGAGTCCAGGTTTCCTTGCACTGTCTCGTGTGTGCCAGCAAAACAATTGACAGACGTTAGTTTTGAGACCCGTTTACTAGGTTGTTGTTGTTGTTGAGTTGGTTTAACATCCATATTGTGGACGGGCCCCAAGACTGCGTCTGACAATTGTACGTGCTGCCACACACGAGACAGGGCGGAGATACCATGACTCAACTGACACCCATCCAACCAGCTGGGGGCGCAATCTCTAAGGCTCCCACCCGGACCTTTTGCGTCGGAAGCCGATGTTCTACCCCAGGACCCTTCCCTTTCCCCTCCCCCTTCCGTTCACAAGGTAACCAACATGGTGCTGACGTTGGACGTTAAGCAACAAACAAACAGATAAGGCGGCTATTATAAAAAGGGTTACAGTCTAGTTTACAATTTATTTCTATACCTTTCTTGAGTAAAGTGTTGCATTGTTATTTACTTAACATGGGCAACTACACAATAGTTTGTGCGGTTCCTTAGAATGATGTCTGGGAATTTTGAGTGCTGCCAGACGGAGAATAGAACCTCAGAGTTCTACCACAAATCTTAAACCTCTTCACGACCCTATCTTTGTGAAATAAGAGGAAAAACAGAAACGCAAATACGGATCTGAGCACAGTCAAATACTCCCACAACTTTAAAAAGGAAAGCGTTGCTGGTATTACAACAATAAACTTTTCTACCGCTTTAGTGCGTGATCACGTTATGCCAATTTTATTTAAATATTATTAAGATTAAAAAAGAGTTGAGTTGAGTTTGTTAAACGTCCAACATTATCACTGTAAAGATTGAACTACGACAATTGTATGTGCTGCCACACATAAGACCCAGGGCGGGGATACCATGACTGCTGTCTCAGACGGTCACATTAAACTGACACCGACCGAACCAGCCGTCAGCGAAATTGCCACGGCTCGAACCATAAACCTCTTGCGTCGGAAACCGAAACCATGTTCTATCCCAGGGCTACTGCGCCTCCCATTAAAATAACGAATGAAGCCATCACATTGTAACAGCTTAGCTTAACTTTGCGGTTAGCCAAGTTTTACCGTTAAAACTGTACTTTTTATAGGTTTATAGTTGGGTTTTTTAGGGAAATCGGTAACTCTCTTTATTTGTAGACTGAAATGGATCCTAACATCATCAATGTACCAAGACTGCAACGGGTAATTAGCAAATACACGTTGTAGGAAATATTATCGGAAGGTAAACAGTCTTTTGGTTACACTCTGATTATTTTTCCCTCCGTTGTAAAAACGAACATGTAAACAACAGGTAACGCTGCATGTATTATAATTATGGAAGGAGAATCTGAGAACATCTCAAGTTCAGCGACGCGGTATTACATAACTGTGGTTAAAGCAAGTTTCAGATAATCGGGTTAGAGCAGTGGCTTTTTATGCATAAGGTCCTGAGTTCGAACAACGCTTTGTCAGACATTTTCACCGTTTTCCTCTATTGATTTGGGTCAGTGTCGGTATAGTTTGACCGGTCCCGTAGTTGTATGCGAACTTTCTTAAGACTTATGGGATTTTATACTTGGAGTTAGCATTAATTCTATCTTTTCCGTAACCGCACACTCTGCCGCTGAATACGTATAAAACGTAAAAAACCGATATAGCTTCCTAGTCAATAAGTATAATTATTAAGTATAACCGATTTATCGTTAAAAATGTTACTTTAATAAAGCAGCTTGTGGTAAGCTTGAGATTAAAAACTGCTTTTAATATTGTCAGTCTAATTTATTTTAACCTTATCAGCTAAACAAATGTTTTAAGTCAAGTCTTCATTTTATTTTATTTTTTTTACTTCACACCTGAACCTTTAACACGGAAATCATCTTAGCTATGTCTAATCATTATATACATCGTTTACTTTCATTTTTTTTAAATCCGGAAGTTCAAGTTAAATTAACTCAAAACTGCTACAGTGCACAGCGGTCTAATTTTTTTAATGTATTTTCGAGGCATATAAAAAGTCCCAATTAGCTACATGCTAATGGTATTAGAATCAAAATATACAGCAAACAAAAACAAAAAGCGAGCGAGTGAGCAAGAGAGGTATAGAGAGATCAAAAGCGAAAGACAGGGCAAAAGAAACACCAAGAAACAAAAACAGCATAAAAACAACTAATTTATTGTACATGTAGTTTTGATGAAGGAGAAAATGTATCCACAAAAGAGACATATTAAAAAAATACACGTAAACATAAATATACGCATCTTTTAATAGCTCCTTATTTTATAGTCCAATCCTATTTTGAAAAAAAAAACAATTATAGAGATAGGGAGATGTATAGAGATAGGCAAAAATACGTGGATAAAAAGTAGATTAAAAGAACTTGGACAGAGGCAGAGAAAAAAGGATGGTGAAATCAAAGACAGAACGATGGAGCGTGCGAGAAAATAAAACGATAAAGAAAATAAAGAAATAGGATAGAAAGTTTATAGTATGCATAACAATTTAATTATGTTTATAGCAAGAAAATAAAAATCAGGAAACAAATATACTTCTTTCCCACTCAATCAAAAACAATGATCGTAGATCGTAGCACTCACCTAAATCGATGGACCTCAGATATCCTTGATCAAGATTTATAAAATGATAATTATCACACTGCATACCCTTGCCATCGAAGTCTCTCTAAGAAGTAGGTTACAACGCTATGCGCTAATTTGCTAATAATTTCCACGCACCTGGTTCACGCCTGCCCGACGGTCATACATGCTGGACTCTAAAATGGAAGCGCGAGCAAAAGGGTGAGCGTTTCAACAGAGTTGTGGATTGCTGGAAGATTTCCCCATTCACACCCTCTCTTCCTTTTGCAATGCAAATTCCTTGTAACTCACTGGGTCGCGAAAGGCCTCCGCCCACCCTCGGCGCTACACCAGCCGCTCACGCTTTGATTCTTGAGTTGTCAGATTCAGGTCTATTTCTCCTTTGCCTTCTCCTTCTCTCTTTCCGCTGATCTCTCTTTTATCTTTCTCTATCTATCTCTCTCTCTCTCTCTCTGAGCCTCTTCGCCTCTTCCTTTTCTCTCTCTCTCTCTCTCTCTCTCTCTCTCTCACTCACTCCCTCTCTCTCTCTCCATTGTTTCTCTATCTCTATCTCTCTTTGTCCCTCTATCTTTCTCTCTCTCTTTCTCTCTCTCTCCCCTTTTCTCCATCTTCTCTTTCTCTTTTTCTCGCGTTAATTCTATGTTTTTTCTGCATCTCCTCTCTTTCTTTTTCTCTCCGCTGCATTGTTTACATGTATGTGTATGTGTCTGTGTTTCACTCACTCTTTGTATCTTTGTTCACTAACTTCAGTTTCATATACCTTCTATCATTTTTATATGTCTCACTCTCTGCCTATGTATTTTCCGCTTTCTTATTCTTTCTCTGTCTCAGCCTCTTTTTATTATGTATCATAGCCTCTATCTCTCTTCTTTTTCTCCCTCGCTCTGACTCTTTTCTTTCTCACTCTGTTTTTCTAGCTTGATATGTACCGAATTTTTCTGGTTCTCTCTTTTTTTTAAACTTTTCTCTGTATGTCTGTCTGTCTGCCCTCTCTCTCTCTCTCTCTCTCTCTCTCTCTCTCTCTCC
>RQTK01000205.1:418120-432839 GCA_003991915.1 Elysia chlorotica | reverse complement strand
TCTCTCTCTCTCTCTTTGCCATTCTCTCCTCTATCTCTTTGTTTCCCTCTTCTTCTTTCCTGCCACATAATCTAAAAATTTGCTACTTTATCATTTTAGTGTTTTTTGCAAGTTAATACATTTATCTCGCGCGCACACATACACACACGTATGTTCACTTTTTGCATTGTCTTTGAAAACACTATTGTCCAATCCTATTTCTCCCCTAGTAAACCTATTTTAGAATTTTCTTTCTTATTGCATCTTTCATCTCACACCTCACTTCTTCCTTACATTCTAATTCTCCGCCCTTCCCTCATTCGCCTGTCTCTTTGTGCTCTCAAATCTTCGGGAGATTTGCGTGGATTCCCCACAGGGATTAAGTCATGCACTCGAGAAAACGACGATGGAGTTATTTTTGGCTCTCCTCTTTAGTCACACTCGTCTTGCCTGGAGGGACTCATTTTGTGGTTCCGATGATTTGTCCACATCGCTCGTACACAATTCTTTAGAGTTAATAGGAATCAAGCGTTATTATCCAACGAGACGTACGAAGTCTTACTGCTCTTTGTTTAAAATATATAGTCTTTATATATTACAGTTCGTGCTGTTAATTCGTTTCTCTATTCATTCTGTCTTAGTTTTTGTATATGTTTGTTATTGTTGTTGTTGTATTGTTTCTCTGCCTGCACGTCTCTATTCTGTATATCTTTATCTCTTTCTTTCTTTCCCTTTCCCTCTGATCTCTCAACAGGCCTGCCTATGTCTCCATTTCTTTATGTATGCTGTCTTTCTACCGGCCCTTCTCTCTTCTTTCTTTGACACTTTTACTCAGTCTCTGTCTGTCTGTCTGCCTCAATATCTCTTGGTCTCTCTCTTTTCTCTCTCTCTCTCTCTCTCTCTCTCTCTCTCTCTCTCTCTCTCTGCCTTGCTCTTTATCTCTCTCGCTCGCTCACGTATATCTCTGTGTCCTCTAAGTGGTTCTGGCTTCGCGACTATTGTACTGCCCGTTTGTCTGCTATTTCTGCTGTTTCTCTATCTGACAATGTACCTCTCACTCACGCTCAATATTCTCGGGCTTTATCTTATTATAACCCTTAATTCAACACTTTAAAAAGGAGCATTATTTGTTTAATCCTTAGATAAGCGTTCTTGAAGTCTTCATTTACCCCCATTTCTCCAACACCCAACTTTACAGTTAAAAAAAAAATGTTTTTACCTACTATTAAATAAATGTTACCATCTCCATTTCTTTAAGATAACTTAGTAGGTAAGGCTTTGAATAGAAATGCAGAAGATCTGAAGTTCAAATGCTAGTGTCCCATGTCCGCATAGTCATATTTCTTGTAGAAATCTCTACGACGAAATACTAATTAAAGTATTTTATTGTTTGAATAAATATTAATTTAAGCATTTACTACATGAATGTTGTGTAAACACTGAAAGAAGAAATTGATAATGGAAAAAAGATAAATCATTAGGAAGAAGAAAGAGTACAATATGATGCAAATAAAGAAAATATCGTGAGCGACTACGTATTTTTCCAGCTAATTAATATCCACCCAAATTTTCAAATTCGTATAATGTGTATTCCTCTCTCTCTCTTGATCTTTTTTATCTCTCTCCTTCTCTCTCTCCCCTCCCTCCACCTCTCCCGTCTTCAATCTTAGACATCTTGTCCCAAATCAATTTTAGAGCACTGCCCTTTTCCTCCTCCATCTTTGAATAAAATGTAAGCTGGGAAATACCGGGTCCATGATTGTCCATGCTGAACGCTACCACTCCGACCGATCGCTCCAACAGTGGAACTGGTTTACCGTTTAGCCCTGTCTGAGCTCCGAATCAAACCTCGTCCTTCAGGTTACACTGGGAAACAGTTGATACCCTCCCTCGTGTTCCGTCACGATCCGGACAGGAACTTCCTCAACAAAACCAGAGCTAAAGACGTCAAAATAGTGAGGATTTCAGTTTGGTTGGAAGAATTGCGATTGCCTTCCTAAACGCTATCTTTCTAAGCTCCGGAGACACCAGCTTTAATGCGACAAAAGCATTTGAATCGATGAAATTACTATAGCAGCTTATATTTTGCAATGTTACTCTTTTGAACTTTAGTCTGTCGATAATTTCTTTTTTTCCTTTTTGGTATTGATTGCTCAGATTTGGAGTTTTCAAATATTTATAGCTATACTATTTAGCAAATACCCAGTGTAACTATTACATTCTGTTTGATAACCAAGACATACAAATAATACATTATCTGATTTGCGTCTTTGTATGTTTCTCCAGTCACCGCCTGTCCCTGTATGCATGTCTCCATATCTGTATAACCATCTTTCTCTCTCTCTCTATTCTTTCACTCGCTCTCTCGCACTCTCGCTTTCTCGCTCTCTCGCTCTCTATTCTTTCTATCTCCCTCTTCATTGCATCCTCCTTTTCGTGTTTTTTTCTATCCTCAATCTAGCACATTTTAATCCCAAATGAAATCGGTCCTAAACACTACCTGTCTGAGCCCTGGAGACACCAGCTTCAGGAAGACAAAAGAATTTGAATCGATGAAAACACAATAGATTTTTAAAAAGAAGGGCAATGCTATAACTTGTTGAACTGCAGCCGTTCGGCTATTCCTCGTTGTGCCATCGTTTCTTTCGGTTATGAGAAAAACATTCGGTATTGGTTTTTCCATTGGTTGTCATTTTTAATCTATTGAGAACGGATTTTGCAAAGCTTCACAACAGTACTGAAATAGAAAGAATATACTAGGATTTGGTAACGTGCAATGCAAGTATTTTTATATTTCATTAAATCCCGACATGAAAAAAAATTATAATGCTTAAGATGACGATAAAGATAATAATGATAGAGATGATGATGATGATGATGATGATGATGATGATGATGATGATGATGATGATGATGATGATGATGATGATGATGATGATGATGATGATGATGATGATGATGATGATGATGATGATGATGATGATGATGATGATGATGATGGATGATGATGATGATGATGATCATAAACATGATCATGATGATCATGATGATCATGATGATGATTATAATAATGGCTAGTTTGGACTTGTACAAATTTATAATAGCAAGAAGCCATTTAACGCTCTGATCAAAAGTGATTAAATTTACGTTTATACTAATGATATCTTTAGAATTAAACATTTCTGAACATGATCCACATTGTAGGGAATACAACCTTATGTTAACCTTTATGTCCTGGAAGTTTGCCATTTCGAAAAATACTTCGAGAGATATCATTTACTGCACTAGGTTATACTCACAGAGCCTGGTGTTGTGTTATAACGAATTTAAAATTGCACTCAGACTGTGGTATCGTTAATATAACATAATTATCAGTTGATGAAAAGGCAAAATCTCTTATATTTGATTCTTTTCCTCTTCTTCCCAGAGGCATTAATCTTACATTATTTGGGGTTTGTTTTTTCTTTGGAATTTGAAGAAAATAATATCCATTTTGGATAACTTTCAAGTTTTTCCTTGGATATAAAAATAATAAGTAATTTAAATGTTTAATTGATTAGGTGCAATCCCGTGTTGTTATCTTTTCTTTAACAATAAAAAAATTAGGTGTAATACATTTTGTCCTTGGCAAGTTTTCTTTTTATGGATAAATAACGAAACATTGTAGATAAGGTGATGTACTGCAGACATTCCCGTATGCTTACACTCCAACTGAACTGGATCAGTTTTCATAAGACTATAATAAACAGTCAGTGTCATTTATAAACAATAATTTGCATTATACAATCAAAATGAGCTAAACCATTAAAATACATTTCAACTTTAGTAGACTTGTGACTGAAAAAAAACCCACTTACTGGTTATCTTTCTGTCTTAATTATGATATTAATTTAAAGTAAATATCACACCAATAGGTGTAATGAAACAATGCTTTCTTTTCAATCGATTTGGTGGTTTTGCATTTCATTTTGGTTAGCCTCGGTTTTCATGCGTCAGAAAGGTTACACTTCTGGCATTCTCACAAGGTGTTTTAATCCCCGTAGCTTGTTAGAGGAGATAACGAGATGCAAGCCGTCTAGATACTCGTTTAAGTCGTCATTTCTTTTTCTTTTTTTTCAATATGGTTGTTATTTGTGACGTCGCCCCGCTACATGCTATGCATGAAATTCAATCAATGTAACCTTTAGCAAAGGAGAGGACCATATGGCATTATCAAGAGAAAGCACGTCTGTACCCTTTTATACCTTCTACCTACGTAAGAAGCTTAATGGGGCAGACACATTTTAAGTCGGTTTGACGCAAATAACAGAGATCATAACTTCACACACGCAAAGTTTTGCAAACAAGCCAATTACATTTTCGTGAAAGATATTTCGCGATATGGATGGTTTGTACCACGTTGATGTGTGAAAGAATTAATGATCTCAAATAATGAAGACATAGTATGAACTCCAAGATGAAGCTGCCCTTATTATAGATTTAAAAAAAAGGGACCAGAATGTACATTCCATTAGTGCAATAATGTTTTCATAACTAACCAAAAATTATTCTCATAAAATCTACGTGTTAAAAGAAATCGCTAAGAATGTGTAATAAAAAGCAACTAAAAAGCATTGTGATTTTTCCCGTAAACATACATGATATTCTATTGTTCAATTATTTTCTTAGTGCACTATATAATTTAAAACAATCAGAATGCTCTATCTTAAAACTTATAACAATGTACTCGTAATATAAATTCTAAGACAATGTATGGAGCACCTGTTCCTTTTCTATGCAATACTGAACTTGAGTAGGGTGTATTTTACAATAAGAAAAAAAAAAAAAACTGTTATGTTCGGTTAAAATCTTGAATGCCCCCTACGTTCATGACCAATATATACCGTCGTAACCATTTAAGGCAAATCCAAGATACAAGGATATTCTTTCTTAGAGAAAAGTCTGGCGAAAATATATACTCTCATCTCTTTAAACAAATAAAAGAATACTCTTTCGTCAAAAGTAAATCCTTTTTCCTCTTTAACAAAACCTATTTATTAAATATCAAAATAGTCCAACATCAACTTCCTTGATAAACAACATACCCTGCACCCTCCATAGGTACTCTTATAAATGGAAGAATACTCTTTCGTCAAAAGTAAATCCTTTTTCCTCTTTAACAAAACCTATTTATTAAATATCAAAATAATCCAACATCAACTTCCTTGATTAACAACATACCCTACACCTTCCATAAGAACTCTGGTGACTATTTTGAATAACACAACTTTCAGAAGATTCCTATTTCTGAAAATGTCCAAAGTTTTACGAAGAAAACACCATTGTTTTCTCTTTACTTCTTTAAAAAAAAAACTAAATCAGTGAACTCTGAAATCAACATTCCCCCTCCTCCGCCCCCCGACTGACAGGAAACGAACCTATCACTGTGCGGTGACAATCTCACTAATATTGGCAGTAGATAGTCTGCGAACGCCAGGAGCTTAAGTCGAGACTGACAGCCAAACCAAATTGAGAAGATGCACCGCTGAGAAAAATAACTTGTTTCTATTATTATCTTTTCTTGGATTCTTCAGTTTTTTAGATTTATTTTTGCCTGTCCAATCATATCTCTTCTCTTTTTTTATTTTATATTGTCCTTCTTTCTTTTGTTAAATCAAAAAAATTATACTCACGTCTGTCTTCTGTCTGTCTCTTGATCCCGCTTAATGCTTCTTGTCCTCTCTATTTCTCTCTCTCTCTCTCTCTCTCTCTCTCTCTCTCTCTTCTCTCTCTATTTCTCTATCTCTCTCTCTCTCTCTCTCTCTCGCTCTCTCTCTCTCTCTCTGTTAATTTTAAATCAGAATCAGCTCATACGTCAACCAATATGACACGCTTTTAATCTGAAAAAATCTAATCATTTTTCATTTTTATTTCAAAATACTTTAGAGCAACCTTCCATTAAGCTTTTTCTAATTACTAGGTGCCATTACGGGAAAATTATGCCTTTAGGATATCGATGCGGGTTCATCATGTTGACTGCTGTGACACGGACCAAAACCTCTTGGATCCTAATTGTTATATAATTATCTTCAGGAACTCAGTTATGCCACAATCTCAGCGCTGCTATCCTATTTGTTTTTGTTGGTGTTGTTTTTTAACATAAAAAAGTCAAGGTTTTAAGATATAATGTTATCATCACCATCATCATCATCATCATCATCATCATCATCATCATCATCCTCATCATCAGCATCAGCATCATCATCATCATCATCATCATCATCATTATCATCATCATCACCAATCATCATCAATCATCATCATCATCATCATCATCATCATCATCATCATCATCATCATCATCATCATTCTCATAACCATTGTCATTATCATCGTCGTCATCACCATCATCATTGTTGTGAACAGGGATTGAATAATGATTTCGAGAATGAAGCTAAAAGTTTTTTGATACGTGTTTTTACTGGGTCTGTACATTCAGAGGTTTTTATCGATAAGCACGGAAGCCTTTTTGTATACTTCCAATCTATAATTACGTGTCTTTGTTCGCTTCCTTTCTTCCAAGTCTTCAACTATGCAACTAAATAGTTATCTCCCACTTTAATATTACTGTATGTGTGTGAGCTATGTCAAGATTCATCTTACTTTGTACCTTTCTATTAGCCATTTGTTAAAAGGAAAACAGTGTTCAGTCATATAGGTGTACTTTAATTTTAGAAGGAATGTATTGGTCGTTTATGCAGGCAACTAATTACATTCTCAAAAACGTGTATATCTGTTTTCGAAAAAGCTTTTAATTTTTTATATGATATTATTACAGTATACTTTATATTATACAAATATTAAGTCACATATATATATATATATACTTGGTATAGTTGACGTGGTAAGAACATTGTCATGGAAATCGTCCAAAACAAATGTCAACAAATTTTATAGCCCTGAAGTGGTGAAATTTGTCGCCTAACGTCAAACCACAGCACAATATAAGTAATATGTAGATGGGACCCAAGACTGGCGTCTGACAATTTCATGTGCGGCCACACACGAGCCAAGGCAGAGAGACTTGTCTCAGCTAGTCATATTATACTGACACCGACTCAACCAGTGGGGTACAAAGTGGGACAAATACATATTTGACCTCCAGATTGGGTGACAAATGCTTTAAAATTAGAGGCAGAGGAAGTAATTGTATTGCCATTTTGTTATTAAGCTAAAAAATAACAGATATTGAATTTTGATCAATTTAAGCTTGTCCCTCGATTAGTAGCAACACGAATACTCAATAGGCCTTGCTGTTTGGAATAAGTGGAAAAAAATACATTTTAATTTTTTTTTCGCAATGTGCAAACAAAATATAAAAAAAAAAACATTTTTAGACATTATTGACTTTGACACAACTTCGTACTATTAGGATTATCTAAAACAATGAAACATATTTGCTTAATTACTATTTAGATTTGAGTTCACAAGTTTTTATTTTCTCACTTACTAAAATCATTCTGCCCCTCTTCTCTCACTGTCTGTTTGTCTCTCTCTCTCTCTCTGTCTCTCTCTCTATCTCTCTCTCTTTCTCTATCTCACTCTCTCTTTCTCCCTCTGCTTGCCGTCTGTCTATCTAACTGTCTGTCTGCCTGTCTGTCTGTCTGTCTCTTTCTATCTCTCTCAATCTTTCTCGTAATCTCTCTCACTCCCTTTGTGTGACCGGCTGAATCCATGCCTGCACACCCTGCCTTGTGTGTGGCAGCACATAAAATTGTCAGTCGTCAGTCTTGGGTTTCGTCCACAATACAACCTACATGGTGCTGATGTTGGACGTTAAACTAACTCAACTCAAATGAACTCAATTCTCTCTCTCTCTCTCTCTCTCTCTCTCTCTCTCTCTCTCTCTCTCTCTCTCTCTCTCTCTCTCTCTCCATCTCTTCTCCACGCTGAAGTATTACAGAAAAAAAGCAGAAGACACAATAAAAAAAAAAACACCAACAAAGCAAAAAAACACAAAAGAAACAACAATAACAGAGTAATGCCTATTGAACCAATCTCATATTACTAGGAAATTAAGTCATGACATAGAAGTAGTAGGTAGGTAGGTCCAATGCTGTAAGGGCTTTATCCAAAAAGGTAAAAAAGTCAATTGCCCTGACCAAAGAGTTAATAAGGGAAAGCTGAGGAACGAAGTCAGCGTGAATGAGACTGTGCTAGCAAGATGAGTTGGGTTGAGTTAGTTGCTTTACGTCTAACTTCAGAGTATATTATATAAACGATATTGCATACTGGTCCTAAAACTAACGTCTGGCAATTTTACCTGATACTACACAAGACAGTAAGGTGGGAGACCAGGACTTCAGTCGTAGTCAGTCGTGTTATACTCACACCGACCCAAATCAGACAAATACAGTGTTGACCGACCGTGGGTTGCAAACCGGATACTTCCATAATGGGAGACAAAGGTATACCACTTGAGCCACTTCAACCTTTAGCTGTTATGGCTATGTCGAAACAGTAAAAAGTCAGTTGCCCTGACCAAAAGGTTAATTAGGAAAGCTGAGGAACATAGCCAGCATGAGAGAGATTGTACGAGCGAGATAATGTAACAACCGAAACTCTCTAGGCAGATAACAAAACTTGGACAGGAAACGATTTTGACAGCAGTATTTGCTCAGGCTAGAGTGGCAAACATTATCTTTCAGAAATATTGTTTGACGAATAATGCTATTATGACAACGTGTAATTGAAAGAGTTTTATCTCAAGTACGCGGTGTTAAGTGCTATCAAGTTCAGACTTTACGGTTTCGAAATCGGTTTTGCTTTATTTTTACTTCATAATGATTCTGTGTTAAGAAAATATTTGCTCATTATGTCTGTCGATTTTTAAGTACAGTTAATTGTACCCAGTGTGAGATTGAAAGAGATCGGAAACATATTGGCTTTGTTTTTCTCTAACATTGAGTTCATTTCGGGAACTGATAGGTAAACAACACGAGCAGTAAATAGAGTTTGCAATGAGAGGGTCAATTTTCTGATATCAACTCTTTGTACCCAATAACATTAATTTGTCCTCGGCATTACAAGGGCTTATGAAAAGTGTAATTTTTTTTCATAAAACGAACCTTGTCAGAATTGAATGCACCTAAATAGAAACTGTAATTTTACTTTAGTGCCTTTAATCTTAATACGGTTTGTGTTCCTTCATGATAAGAACATTAGAATGTTATACAATTTGGAATACTCCGCTTGAAAATGATATCTATATGGACCTCTTTTTTTAAAGCAAAGGTAAACAAAATCTGTGTTGGCTAAAAGCAAAAATAATTACCCTAAAATGTGCTTGATCAATAAGTTAACCCTTTATATATTTGATTGTTTTACAATACTTCGTACAGCGTAGAGCAAAATAAACTATGCTTGATAAAGCGTCATTTACCCACAACTAAGAGAAAAGCAGTATCACATTAACGGCGCCATTAACCCGTGGATTGTTGACATCATAATTGCCATATCACGAACAATTACCTTCTCTTTATGGCTTCCTCCATATGTCTCTCTGTTTCCATTGCATGTAATAAATTACCCTAGGAAATCTGAATGGCCGAATACTTTGGTAATGTGATCCTAGCTTCCTGGTTGGAAAGCCTTACAATAATGGATTAGGACAACATAAGTCAACTTACTTATCGATGAGTACTACCGAGGCAGCATAAATCTATAAATCTGTCTGCCCTTTTTTCTGGACTTGATGTGTATAGAATACAAGCTTGCTTTAAAAATGTTTTTCTCTCGCAAAAATGTCTCGTAGTAATAGAGGTTTTGAGATGCAAGTATTTTCTCAATAATATCTCTACGAAAAATGTGTTCATGTTCAAACAATAACTCTAAGGCTTTGTTCAACTAAAGGCGTTTGGTCATAGCAGCTTGTCATAATTATTTTGTAGGTTGTCTTTGTTTTCTTTAAGCTGGTACACATTGATATTTTAAAAAGGTACTACCATTTTTGTTGTTGTTGTATGTTGTTGTTTTTTTATTAGAAAGCGCACCATACCATAATTATACGATTCGAGTGTTTTAGTCAAGAATGAGATCACAATGGGAAAACTGCTAAATACGTTGAAGCTTAAATATGTGACGTTTATAGAAATGCTCAGATTAGCTCCTCGGTTTTAAGAGAATTATGACAAATTATAGTTTAGAAGAGAAGAAATAGCCTTGCGCTTCCAAAACTATGAGTTTTTATAGCAAGTATGTCTCTGCCTATTATTAAACATTATGATTCAACGGCTTGTACTTCATCACAGACATTAACATTTGTTGTAGCTATTAAGTATAAAATATATTGTAATTACGGTTATTCATGGCGCTAATGTTATGAATATAGAAACAATATTCGTAATCGCATTTGTCCAAAATTTAATAAAACTTGAAACTTAGTTTAATTGAGACCAATGTAGCACACTGACAAGATTAATGCTATTTATTAAAGCAATTCTTTGGGTTAAAAAAAGTTTACGGGTGGTAATTTTGATTTAGTTATGAGTAATAAACTCTGATCGATTGCTCAAACATAAATTTGATAAAATATAGAGAATTAATTGGACATATAGAGAGAGATAGATAGAGAGAGACGGAAAGGGAGAGAGAGAGAGAGAGAGAGAGAGAGAGAGAGAGAGAGAAGGAGAGAGAGGTGGATAGAGAGGAACAAAGTGAGGGGCAGAGAGGTTAAAGAGAGATAGATAAAGGCAGAGAGAGAGGGAGAGACAGAGAGAGTACGGATTGGACAGTAAAAATGAAAACGTAAACCTTTTGGAATAGTAAAAAGGTGAACCATCAATTTTATTTAAAAAATATTAATATTATAAAGATATCTTAAAAACTGCTTAAAAAAGATCTACGTAAACAGTAGTGTAGGGCCTAAAGTCGTTTAATAATGCTTCCTTCAATTACCTACTTGTCTCCATCAATGTCTCTAAGAAGTTTCCGATGGTATACTTATTACCCCCCCCCCTCTCCTCTCCCTCCCCCCCCCTCTCTACCCCCCCTCTCTTAACACAAAAAACACCCTCTCTCTCTCTCTCTCTCTCTCTCTCTCTCTCTCTCTTTCTCTCTCTCTCTCTGTATGTCTCTCTCTCTCTTTCTCTCTTTGTTTTCGATCAACGCGAAGAATGTTTCCTCAACACCAACAGAGCCTCACTTAACGCTCTAGTCTAGGGGTCTAATGGACGTTTTCTTTCTCCCTTTCAAAATATTTTATTGGCCTAGTTCGGATCCTGTTGATTCATTCTTTCTTTCACTGATATGTCAGAGATAATGGTTTTTATGTGAGGTCCCCAAGGAGAAAAGGGGTAAATAAAATTAAAAGAAAAAAATATGCTGCCAAATCAATCCATACGGGAATCTTAAAGATAAGTTTCATTTTTTAATCGGGTAATTTATTAATTAAAAAAGAGTATCAATCTATTGCCTTCGGTGTAGTTCATTCGTTTTTATACACTTAATGTCAAAATAACACTGTCATTATGTCTTTGTTCGACCTGCCAGTTTTGCTAAATTTTTAAAGTTCGCCTTTATCTTGTCCTTTATTCTCCATTGTTCAGTTTAATTTCTATGCTATTCGAAATTAAATTATTACAGTCATCTTTCGTGCTCAAAAACAAGTAAATATCTAAAACTAACCAGATTGTTTATTTTATTCATTAACGGATTTTTCAGTTATTTCTTCTTTGACTGATATGTCAGGGATACTGGTTTTTTATGAGGACCCTAAGGGTAAAAAACATCACAAAGAAAGAGATACCACAATTTATGCCCCTTTTAAGCCCATACATCTACGAGTCCTTAAAAAAAGTTTCAAGTTTTATTTCATTTGATCAGGTAATTTTTGTAAATTATGAAATAAAAGAACACCTATTTCTGACCTAGTTCCTGCGTTATCAAAGACGCGCTGTCGAAAATATGAATTAGCTCTTTTTGTTGTGCTTTTTCTGTCTTTCCATGATTTCCTTTATGTATTGTTCGAACTTCCACCAGTTTCTTTTACTATTTTGAGAATCAAAACCAAAATTTCAAAGTTCACTTAAAAAAATGAATCACATTTCTCTTTTGTACTCAATAGCAGACAGGGGATTTACTTTCCTTTTCTTTAAAAAAAAATTGAATTAATACTTTACCTCTGTCTTCGTTCCCTAGTAATGGCCCTTATTTAAAAAAAAGTTATTTAGAATGGCCATACATTTTCTTACTTATTCTATTTTAAGCCGTACAAAAATGTGCAATAAAAATTAAGATGTAAACTTCTATACATTTTTTTAATTACAAATTCTTATTATATTAAAAGAGAAAAAATATCAGTATCATATGTTAGGAGAAAAATATGCACCCTTCTAGCGCATCATCATCATCATCATCATCATCATCATCATCATCATCATCATCATCATCATCATCATCATCATCATCATCACCGTATCATTTCGTAATAATTTGTTTTCTTTTATAAATGAGTAAGTTGATATTGGTTGTTTGTTTGTCTATTTGTTGTTGTTGTGTGTGTGTTTTTATGTTGTTGTTGTTTTGTTTTTTTTTGCATAGTAGAGGAATACAATAATAATTATAGCCAGAGTGTATACGTAACAGAATGATTGGCACACGTCAAACAAATCGGATCTTATGGCATCCAACCAATTAGACTGGAACCTGAGAAATTCCGATACTGTTTCCGGATTAAAGAGACAGCCCCACTTGGCAATGAAAGGAAGAAAGGTGGACGTAACGCCAGGGTATCGAGGGTGGCTTATTTACACACGAGACTAGCCTGGGTTGGTATCGATTGCTCACCAGATAGGTTCTGACTTGAATAGTTTTATCTCAAACCGATGTTTGACTTTCATTAGCATTCTAGGTGCTAAGACCCCAGTTCCAATGCTCTTTACCCTATTTTACAACAAAAAAAAAGAAGAAAAAAAAAGAAAGCAACTAAGAAAATGAATAATAAAGCTATTCTAGAAGTGGATCACTTTAGCTATTTTTAACGTTACTGTTGATGAAAAGCGCATTAAAATTGTATTATTTCAGCTATTTTTTCATTTAATGTCACGTTACTGCTGGTGAAGACAGTGTTTGACTCAGTGTATGCACTCACGTAAGAATAACCATAGATAATTGTCGTTACACATTAAATGAGTGGTGGCAAAATGTGTCAAATAGTTTCAAACCAACATAAAAGAGAAAAAATGTGTATTGATAAATATAAAAAATGTAAACTACTCCATTCCTATCCTCGAATTCTTTTTTCTTGGATGTTCTAGTATAATATTAAAAATCTTTTTAGTTGATGCAGTACAGGCAAATACTGAAAGATATGTTTGGGGTGATTGCACTAAGAAAAAAATGAGCCAAGCAAAAAGCGTCACTTATTGTATTTAACAAATAGATCCCTTCCTAATTAGAGACAATGAAAGAATGTACACCAAAGAAGCGCGTATATGTAAGATTATATTACAATACATATTTCTCTCTTTGCATTGTAAAAGATATTTATAGCTTAAGCACAATAACCCTAAATGTGTCTTATTTTGCTTTATGGGCAGTATAGTCGTATTTCCAGTATTCGTTATTGTATCACCATCAAATTTTCTTTTTCGGCACAGTCCAAACTCTCTTTTGAGATAATTGATTATACTATATTGCTTTATTAGGGATGGGACAATTAGGTTGTATAATAATACGGGTATGTGCACTTAATATCCCCTTCTCTTTGCTCTGTCATAATCGGCCCAATGAGTTCCGATGCCAGTAACCCGGCGTTTCTCTCTGGCCAATGTTGACTTCCAAGTCGAACCTGAGCCGTTCATAGTGTTGTAAACTTGGCCACTAGTGATAATCGATTAAGAGAATGACTACAACCGGTTGCCAAAGTCGCTGTTTTCGCGGCTCGACTTTGTCACCTCAGGTTAAAGAAGGCTTGGTAGTCCTGGGGTGTAGAACATTGGCTTTCGACGCAGGAGGTCCGTGGTTCGAGCTGTACTCTGACGAATTATCCCCTTCTGGTTTGTGTCTATGCCAGTTTAATGTGACCGGCTGAGACAGAGTCATACTGTCCGCGCACTCTTTCTGTGTGGCAGCACCTCAGTCTTGGGGCCCGTCCACAATATAACCTATTTAGTGCTGGCGTTAAACGCTAATCAACAACACTAACGTCTGTTTTATAATATTGTAAAATGTTTAATCTCAAGAAGGGGAAGACCAATTACTACCTTGCCAGTGGTATTGAACAACGACTTGTCCCGTTTAGAAAGTAGTAATTATTGTCTTAAAACCTTCAAAGACATTGAAAACCTGAAAAAGATTGCAGAACAGAGGGATCAGTGGAGGATTCTATGCACAAGAATACAAAAGGAAGCCGAGGCGTTGCAGTCTGACGACTATGATGCGGAACGGCGATAAGTCAGTCAGTCAGTCAATCTCAATTTTAATAGTAATATAGATTACGGTATATTTTAATGAGATAAAATACCATAAAACTCAGGTGACGAATTGTTTCGAGTAATTAGGGAACAGAAGAGTTGCAGTTTCGAAACAATAATTTTCAAGACGAGATATTAATATTTTGTTCCTATCGTTTGGTTTGCAACAGTTTTTCCTCTCTCTCTCTCTCTCTCTCTCTCTCTCTCTCTCTCTCTCTCTCTCTCTCTCTCTCTCTCTCTCTCTCTCTCTCTCTCTCTCTCTCTCTCTCTCTGTTCTCCTCTCTCTC
>RQTK01000205.1:396549-415067 GCA_003991915.1 Elysia chlorotica | reverse complement strand
TTCTTCTTCTTCTTCTTCTTCTTCTTCTTCTTCTTCTTCTTCTTCTTCTTCTTCTTCTTCTTCTTCTTCTTCTTCTCCTTCATCGTCACCTCGATTTGTTTCTTCCTTTTACTTTTTCTTCCATATGTTTTGTTATTTTTTGTTTTTGTTTTTGCTCCTCCATCCGCTTCCTCCTCATAATCTCATAATTCTATTTCATTACCCCAAATCTCCTACAAGACTAGGGACTTGTTTTCTTCCCTTCACTCTAATTGTGCTTATTAGAACACAATGTTTGATAGTCACGAGCAAATATTACCAAAGAATGAGAGGAAACGGAATCGATATATGACTAGCATTATTCATTATAAGAAGGTCAGGGTCCAATCACTCTCCCCACGGTAGCTTCTCTAGACGCCCCGAGGCATCTTTCATTCCCAACCTTTTATACAAGTCACGTCAACCCGACTGCAATGCCGACCTTTTTATGTGGTTGCTGTGCTATTGTTGAAGAGCTTTCCCTCTGATAGGAGACTGTTCTTTACTTAATTAACGACGGGTTCTTGAGATCCTTTAGAAAATAGCATCTTTATTTTCCTGTGTTATTTAAAAAAAATATTTCATCATGTTTTTTACAATATTATAAACATGATTTTCTATTTTTGTAATTACTTAAATGTTTTGGTAGATTAAGTATTTGCAAGACGCCAGTTGTATTTAGATCTTAACCCTTAAGATATGCAATCGCTTTATGATTAATGAAATGTTCTTTTTATAACAATAATTTATTGTTTTCTATTTGTAAGTCAAATTATTTCTACTTTAAATTGTATTTTTTTTTTAACTTGTATGAAAAAAGTGAGACAAAAAAAACAAAACAAAAACAATACACCTAGAAAACGTCAATGGTGTACACAATGAATTGTTTCGGAACAACAGTACAATAAATCTCATTATACTGTGTAAACACCAGAAACAAAAGTATAACGTCATTACATTTATAAAGTTATTAAGTTCGACTGTCTTCTTTTACTTATGGGTGTTTGTGGTGGGGTATTGTTTTGCAACATCTCTATGAACAGCAGAGCAAACAACCAAAGTAAGGAATACTGGTGCAATATGTTAATACTCATACGCTTCAAAACAGACTATAAAACGTCTTACTGCATGTATTAGAAATGTCAGAACTGGAACGAAATGTTTAAAGTACTCATTACCTTGATGGAAAAAAAAACGTCAGCTTTTCCTCTTTATAAAACGAAATGGTAAAATAATGGAAACAACTGGTTTAACTATGTTGCTTTTATTGGTCTCACTTTATCAAAATGATGAATATTTTAAATTGTTCCACTTTATACTCAATATTCTTAATTTGAAGCAACCATTATGATTTTCGAACGACCCTAGAGTTACCTTATTACCTATGCCTTCTTTTTAAAACTCAAGATGTGAAAAACCCCATTGTTTTGCAAGCCTTTTAAAAAATAACGTCAAGTATTATTATTACTATATCAAACTAAATCATTTTTGGTTTCAAGATGAAAAACCTGATATCACACAAAATGTAATTAGAAAATACAGAATTAAGCATACCCAAATACAGCCTTGTTCATTAAAAAAATTATCACCATTTCGTACGCATTGTTACCTTTAAAAAGCACACTCTGTTATAACAAAAAAGACGATGCGGGATGTTAATACAATACGCAAACTTAGCAGATCCTAACTGATTGATAAACATCTTCCAAGTCTTTCTCAGAGAGTTTTCAGGAAGGAAAATGATCGTAATTCAATGTTTTGACCTTTTTCTTTCTTTTTCATCTGCACAACATAAGTTACCGAATGGCCAAACAATCACGTAGATTATGCCATTTGCCAAGCAGAAAAACCCAAGAACATAAGCTCTACAAATTGTAAGGATATACGCCAAGCCCTAGACTTTGGATTCTGAGAACCTGGTCATCTCTGATCAATGGAAGGGGTCAGATTGCTAAACAAGGTCTGTGAGTCGGCACAAGCCGGTGGTGGTCACTTTACATCAGGGTTGGCACAAGCCGGTGGTGGTCACTTTACATCAGGATAAGATCGATGAGAAAAGATGAAGAAAAAAAGTCCGACCAGGAAAGGATGACTAGGGGAATATCCGTTCAATACCTTTCATTTGGTCCAATAGAAACATATGTTGTTTTGTTGCAGATCCAGCCTTGCCCTTTCTGCAGGAAGTACTGATCAGTTAGGTAGACGTGACAAAATAAGAAAAATCAGCGCAGAGGTGGACTACGTGTATTAAGTCAGGAGATCTTGGCTCTCGTTGTTGATTTCTGAGCCTTTGAATATAAAATGGAAATATCATTTTTATGTTCGACAAATTAATATGGAAAGAAGCTGGCTTGGGCTATTTTTGTTGCTAAGCGTCCAAAGTCGTATTATATAGGCAATATTTTGACGGGTTCCAAGACTGACGTCTGACAGTGTGTGTGTGTGTGTGGGGGGGGGGGGTGGGGGGGGGGGGGTGGGGGGGGGGGGGGGGGGGGGGGGGGGCGGGGGTTCTATGACTTCTGTCTCAGCCACTCACACCGGTTTGTTAAAGAGCGTTCGGTTTCAAATCACAAGTCTAGAGAGATTTTATTTGTCTAATTTAGTACCCTAAGATTCAGATCGGTGTCTTGAATGTGTCCGTCTGAGACCTAGTGCTGGTAACCCTGCTCTGTCTCTGAGTTGAAACACGTAAAACTGTCAAACAGTACTCTTGTCACAGGCATCTCGATCTCTCCGCCCTCTCTCGTGTGTTAGTCTTAGCGTCCGGCTACAGTCTATATAGTGATGCAGTTGTAGTAGAGTTGGTTTAACGGTCAACAACAGCGATATATAAGGCTATATTGTAGACGGACTATATAGTGCTGACGTTGGGCGTTAGACAATCAACTTACTTTACTCAACGTTAACCAGTTTGGTGGAAATAAATTGTATTTGTCACACACAAAAAGATTTGCATGTGTACACCAAGTGATTAAGATTCAAATAATCAGTCAATTACTTTAAAGGGTACTAAATAGAAGTAAGATAATTTCGTGTTCAGATTACTTCGTTAAATTTTGCAGTCTAATAGAAATACAAAAGTAAGAGAGAAAGAATAAGAAAGAATGATTGGAGAGATAAAAAAGAGAGAAAGAAAGAAAGATAGAGAGTAAGAGGGACAGATAACGAGAATAAGGAAAATAGAAAATACCCTTTCGGCTTCAGTAAAAAAATCCTAAGAACTAATTGGCACTTTTATGGATGCTTTAAGCAGTCAAGAGCACTGAATTGGTTGAATTGTAAAGCCCGACTTATTCTTTGTGGATAACTAACCACTTTCATGTAACAAACTAAATCGCTATCCACCTATGATTTTCATTCTTGAGGAGCGGTTAAGGTCCGTCGGTTTACATCTTCATGTATAACTCTTTGAGTTCCCTCGCTTAGATCTACATGCACCGCAACTCGGCGTGATAAAGATATGAATAAAGAAATATTTCTCTGATCTTCATATTAGGTTGGTACAGGTTCACAGGCGCTCTCCCATCATCTCATCCATCTATCTCATGTATTCAAAAGTGCGCGTTGCTCATATAGAGGACAGGAGAATAAGCCCGACTCTATGTGAGGTATAACAAAATTCATACGGTTCTTTTACAAAATGCGGTGCCAAGGGGCCGTGCCAAATTGAATTTAAAAAAAAAACAACAGAAAAAACATGTATCACAGCGATAGCGGGTTAGAAAATGGAGTGGAGTGGAGAGTTCCTACATGGAGACCGTTGCACTATTTTGATTATTTTTATATTTATCCATGTGTGTTTATGTGTATTTGTATATTTATTTGTACAAACATACAACGGTTTGAGATATAAAAAAACAACAACTGTATATTAGTTGATAGTCATTGGAACACTGAAACACTGGAGGGCCCGGGTTTAACTTCTGAATAAGTCGCCTTGTTTTCCACTATTTCGTTTCAGTATAATTTGACTGACAGAATGATACATAAATTGTGGGATCCCCGCTCTATCTCTGTTTGGCAATACATTTAAATGTTAGACGTTCATTTTGGGACCAGTCTACGAAACCATCTAGTTGATGACAAACCCAATAAAATAACATTCCGTGGAACCAAAATTGTTCGGTTTAAGTAACTTATAACATGTGGTTATCGCTGTAATTACTGATGTCTCAGAGCAGCCGGGTGCTCCTTGTTGCTTTCACCAGCTCATACCACAAAATGATTGTGAAACGAAAGTTCAATCACCGTGTTGACTTTGATTCACCCCTAAAAATACATCAAGATACTGAGGGAAGTCTGAGGCATCCAAAAATAGCAGGCAAAGTCACTGAAGTAGACACAAAAGTGCAATTAAAGTCCAAGGGATTTATACTATTAAAATAATACACGCAGTCGGATCATTTGTCACCGTTGAAGTGTAGGCGGAGTAGACTGAGCAAAAACGCCTTTCAGGGTATCAATCTGAACTAACTATGGCAGGGGTTTATTAGAGATAGATCATTGTTACCCTTACTGCGCTAAAATGTGTTCACTTTGATCATTTTGGTGACTTAGCCTGTTTTTATGGATGCCTCGGAGTAGCTTCGTAATTCATTAAATAAAGACATTGAAGTTAAGTGAACCTAAGTAAAAGTAACTATGCATTAAAGGCACGGAAATACTACACAAACTCAGAGAACTAGACAAACATTGACATTTAGATTTAAAGTAACACTATACCACTAGTCTAAACTATTAAGTTCATTTGGTGCAAGTTTCATTGTCGCTAAGTAAACTGAGTACGCAAAACAAAGAGTACTTTCTGAGTATCATATTGTTCAAAATACTGTAATGTTTTCAGACATAATAAAGATTTGATACCCTTATTGCCAGAGAATATGCTCGCGTCTGTCGATTCAGTGACTTTGTCAATGCTAGCTACAAGCTTTGCGAGCCAAGGAGCTCTAGTGTTTACACCAAAAGCCACCGAGGCTGGTGACTAGCTAGCCAGTGGCTCGATGAAAGCTCGGCTCTAGCTAGTGTGTCCCCACCAAAAGCCGCCATGTCACCGAGAACATGAATCTGTTAGCTAGCTAAGGGATGTCTCGCTATTAATTTTTGTATCTAGACACCATGATCACAAGACATAAAATGGTATTATTTGATCTAGACTATAAATTATAGATTGTATACATTTATAGTCTAGATCTATATCTATATCTAGATCACTATCTTTGTACCTATATTGATCCAAATCTAGGAAGAAAGAGAGAGAGAGAGAGAGAGAGAGAGAGAGAGAGAGAGAGATATCTCTCTCTTTTTGCTTCCTCTCTCTCTCTCTCTCTCTCTCTCTCTCTCTCTCTCTCTCTCTCTCTCTCTTTCTTCCTAGATTTGGATCAATATAGGTACAAAGATAGTGATCTAGATATAGATATAGATCTAGACTATAAATGTATACAATCTATAATTTATAGTCTAGATCAAATAATACCATTTTATGTCTTGTGATCATGGTGTCTAGATACAAAAATTAAAGTCGAAATCTAATTTTAATGTTCTAAAAGATTTTTAATAAAAATATGTTATAATAGATCTTTACTACAAAGAAACCAATTTGGATCCACGCTTTACACCTTTACAAACATGAAAATTACAAGAATTGAACCTCGATAGTCAAGCAAACAACGAACAAAGAGCAAAAAGAACAACAACATCAGCAACAACAAAACAGAAAAAAGAAAAGAGAAGAAAAAATGAATTAAGGAAACAGGCAGCAAAAAAGCAACAATTGAAAATGTCCCGTCTAGTGATAAAAGACAGACAGGCAGAGAGGGATAAAGAGAGAGGCAGACAGAAATATAGACGAGCTGACAGAGATTGATTTTAAACCAAAGCAGCTCAACAAATAAAGCCGCTAAAGTTCATTGACATAGGTAACAAATATTTATAGAAACTAGCAAAGCGGGATAACAAATAAAATGTGCTATAATTATTTCACCTCTATAAAAGTTTTAACTCCGTTTGAAGGGATATAAGACTTAGTATAACAAAAATAAAAAGAGGAAAAAAAAAAACACACCAAAAAAAAAAACAACAAGCAGGGATGAAGGGTTGGTTTCATCTTTGACCATGCACCACAATTATAGTCATTGTCAGGATAGCCGACCCACCGATACCATACTGGCAAAGTACCTAATATTTACTATCTACAATTTTCATACAATATTATTATTCATTCCATTTCCTTGCCAGCTGTCGATCACCAAAGAAAGCCGGTGTGTTATGGGAGTAGCCGCATTCCCTCCCTATCCCTGTCTGTCTCTATCTCTCTCTGTCTCTTTCTCTCTATCTCTCTCTCGCTGTCTGTCTCTTCCTCTCTTTTTCTCTCTCTTTCTCTCTCCATCTCTCTCTTCCCCTTTCTCTCTCCCTCCCCTCTGTTTCTCTCTCTCTCTATGTTCTACATCCCTATTTTCTCTTGATGTCTCCATCTCTTCTTTCACCTGTTTTATTTCCTCTCCCTACCTGCCTCGGCTGCCTGTATATCTTCCTCTTTGTGTCCCCTCTCATTCTCTCACTTTATATCATGCTCTTTCTCTCTAAAATCTATTTCTCTCTCTTTCTCTCTCTCTATCTCTCTCCCTCTATAGATTCTTATCAATATATGGATATAGATGGGAATCTATAGATATGGAATTAAGATCTAGATTTCAAATGAATGAAATCCATAATCAAGATAATATAATTATATGTTTATGCCTTTAGATCAATGGCTGTCTTGTTTAATAAAATTATGTCCAGTCGTATTTTAATATCCTTTAATCTTCGTAATAAAAAGACGCAGTTATAGATCTCTATTACAAAGAAACTTTAAACAAACACTTATTAAAGAGAAAAAACAAAACCAGCTGAAAAAGGGAAAACAAAACAAAAAACAACGAAGGATGGATGCAGCACACACACAAAAAACAGCAGCAAAAAACGTCGAGCGAAAAAACAAAAAAAAACAATAGAAATTCAACGTGTTGCTAGGTTATACAGACAGACAGAGAGAAATAGAGAGAGAAAGACAAAATAATAGTGGGTGGACAAAGATTGATTTCAGCCCGAAGGAAAACAACAAAATAATTTAAAATTCGTTAAAGTTGATTGACATTAGTGTAAAAATAATCATGGAAACTAGTCAAGGGGGATAAATAATAAAATGTGCGATGTTGCACCTCTATAAGAGGTTTATGCCCCTCACACGTACAACGAAAAATTCTGCTTGAAAGGAAATAAAAAAAAAAGAAAAAATACAGCACAGAAAGAACACACAAAAAACAACAACAACAACGACAAAACCCCGAAAAAGTATGCATGAATGGTTCGTAAAAGCTTTGATATTCCACAACATTTGTAGACACTCGCAGAATAGCCAACCCACCGATGCCACACTGACATCTGAGGCCTTTGTACAATATTATTATTTATGCAATTCCCGGTAAAGCTCCAAGCCAAGTGACGATCACCAAAGTAAGATGTGTGCGTTATGGGAGTATCCACCCCCCCCCCCCTTTTTTTCTGTCTCTATCTTTGTCTCTGTATCTCTCTATATATAATTTCATAAATCGCTCTCTCTCTCTCTCTCTCTCTCTCTCTCTCTCAATCTTTTTTTTTCTCTCTCTTTCTTTCGGTTTCGTATTCCTTTTTTTCTCTTTATTTCTCCCTCCTTGTTTACCTGTTTGTTCTTCTCTCTACCTGCCTCTCTATATTCCTCTTTATAATTATTCCTTTGCCTTCTCCTTTCTGGCTCTCCCTCTTTTCCTCTGGGTATAGAATTGGATCAATATAGATTTAGATATGGGTCTAAATCTATACATTAAATGTATGAAATAAACAATCTAAATAAAAGTATTTTTATGTTTCATGTCTTTTGATGTATTGTTTTCTAGATCAATAAATTAATGTGAAAGACTTATTTTAATGTCATAAAATCTTCATAATCAAAAGCTGCAATACAGGACAATTTTCTATGACTCTTAATCATCAGGCATTATAGATCTCTATATCTTCACGTTACGCCTTTACATACTTTTGAATTACAAGACGTGAGCCTAGATAGCAAAAAGGGATTGAAAAGCAAATCAAAAAAGAGTAAAGACGAAAAACGAACAAAGGCAAAACAAAACTAAGGAAATGGGCAGCAACAAAATAATTTATACGAAATAAGCAGCGCAACAAAGAAATAATTATTAAAAATTTCTCGTCTGGCGCCAGACAGACGTAAATAGATATTGAGACAAAAGGACATTAATATAGACGGACGGGCAGAGATTGATTGACATTAGTTTAAAAAATAAAATGTGCGGTATTGCACCTGTATGAAAAGGTTATGCCCCGTACATTTCGAATTGTGGATCATTCTTTTTCACTTGTTTTTCCCTCTCGGCACGAAAACATGGTACATACACCAAGAGAAAAACAAATGTACAAGGTCACAAGTTTCAAATTACGACAACAAGTTAAACTCCTAATGATGTTTTTTCCTTACTTTTTAATAAATACGGGTGAGGAACGAAAAAAACAAACACTGTTTAGATCAAACTAAATTAAAATCAGAAAAATAAAACTTAAAAAGAGTAAACACGCAAAACTTGGGCCCCGCGGACCACGCCTTAAATCCGTTACTGAGTAGTGGTAGTAATAGAAGTAGATGATGTAGTGCAATCACTAGGGAAATGCTTTCTGTGAGACTCCTGTTTGGAATTGGGGATTAGTTTGTTTGCTTGTTGTTGTTTTTTGTGTTTTCTGTTTGTTTGATGCTTCATTTCCAACGTCAGCAATAATTAGGCTATACAAGTTTTGTGGACGAGGGAGAAGCGAGTGAGCTTTGGTTGTATACTTGTTATCGCCACGCCTCTAATTATAAAAAATGATTGCCCCAAACAAGACAGAGCCAAGACCTCCATAACAAAAGACAAAGTCACTGAAATGATAAAAAATGTAACGAGTCGAGTTTACGCCAAAGGTTGACTCAGTGACTCTCATTTGCCAATCGTTTGTGACTGCCACATATCAGTTAAGCCAAGTTCCAAAAATTAACAGCGTTTGTTATATGAAGCCATAAGTCGAAGGACTTGTAACAGTGCTGACAGACAGACAGACAGACAGACAGACAGACAGACAGACAGACCGACCGACAGACAGACAGGCAGACAGACGGACAGACAGACAGACAGGTAGACAGACAGACAGACAGACAAACAGACAGACAAACAGGCAGGCACACAAACAGATATAAAAAACAACAGACAGACACACAGACAAGAATAGACAGACAGTCGTGTTCTTACAAGACAAAAAGGCTGCTTGACAGACAAACAGAAGGGCTAGAGAGATGGGCAGGCATTCCGGCAGACAAATAGCATGTACTTATGAGATAAAGAAGCAGAGAGAAATGTAGAGGAAGAGACCAACAAAAAATTTTCACAGAAAGATGAAAGTCTTGGTATCTTTTGACAACATGTAATTTTTCAAATATACGTTATACTTAGTATTAATACATTATGTTCTCTTGATTCTGATAAATTACATGTAAGGCAAAAATCATTTCTATAAATTGAAGCACAAAAAAATATATTTATAAGGCGCTTTCCCTTGCAACTAAATAGCAAAGCGGTGTACCTGTACAAAAATCATTTCAAAATGAAATATAGTGTTGACCTAAAAACATAATTATTATTTAAGAATGTACAATTGTAAAGATTCCATTGGAGTCTAAGCAAGGCATCCAAAAATAGAAGGCAAAGTCACCGAAATATTTATAAATTTGCAGCAAGTATGAAAGTGAGCTATACTTTAAACATCTTCGCATCGCGCTGCGCAACTTGTATTAAGCAACAATAGAAGGACACAATAGATATAAAATGATCGATCATTCATGAATTTTAAAAAATAACCCAAAAAAGTGCATACATAGATAGGGCAGTTCACATTTTTGCAGTGTAGGCTGATCGTGTGGGCTGAAAACTCTCTAAGCATTATTTACCCTTGGTAGGCAAAAATCTTTTTATTTATTTTAATTCTGTGATTTGGCCTTTTATATATTTGGACGCCTTGAGTCTAAGCGTACATATGACCTCTCAGTTTGGAGTCCAAAGAAGTATTGCATATGTGGATATTTTAACAATGCATAGTCGAACTACATACGTGTGAAAAAATGCATGTACAAAAGGTTTAATAACAGTATAATTATTAAATGTGTAGCTGTAATTGCAAATATTTTAAATAGGCACAGTTAAAAATTTTAAGTTTTACCTTGCTTCACAAATACATGTATGAGATTAAAAAAAATATTCTTATCATTTAAGACATGCATTAATTTATATAAGATTAACTAGATCTTAATAAGTTTTTTAATTCGAATACAAGTACTGGTATAAAGAATTAATTTTACCGTAGTCGGAATTGTAATGGCTTACTTAAAACAAGGAACATTCTGCAAGATAGCTGATATACTATAGAATTGTTAACAAAATGTATAATGGATCTTGGTAAAAGATAGCTGACGAGCCAAATGGAAAAGCCTGTAACTTCTAAGAAAAGATGGGTCTATAGTTGTTTTTTTTTAAATAAAAATGAAGATAGAGTTAATGAGCTTTTAATGACATTACGCAGAGAGTCCATATAACTACACATTGGTAATAAACAATGCTTTGTCGAAGGCGAACACTTGCTTCACGTTTTGTATTATGTATTATGTTACATGAGAGTTTCAGGAATGCACAGGCACTTGTAGCCTGTAGAAGTACAAGAGATGTGTATAAAGAGTGTAGATTGTTGTACGGGTACAAAGCAGATTTTTTTTTTTTTACTATTGAGCATTGTTCATTTTTAGAGACATTTTTAGTCATTCTTTTTATTTCATGTGTAGGCTACCCGTACGGTTTGGGATTCTTTTCAATGACACTGTGCTTATCAAAACAATTTATGTACAATGTATTAAATAATTTTATATTATCATGGCCACAACATATTGATATCTTTGCTTTTTTATTTGAAAGAGTACACATTCCGTGGGAATAAAATAAAAAGGTGTATGAAGATATTCATAAAATGTGCGATACTGATAAGCATGTAATTGAGTGACTGGTTCCAAGTTTTAAAGTTAGCGTCAGAAAAGTTGACAGGATGTCCCGAGGTCTCTTCAATTTATTTCTGGAATATGTCATGAAACAGCTCAAGAGCCTAGAGAGACATTTGAAACTAACGGAGAACATATCGACGGACATGAGATACGTAGATGACACCACTCTTATACCTGTAATATCTGGGTTTTTGTTCCTTTAACTGCCTTATGCAGTTTTGGAAAATAAAAATTTGTAATGGTGTCTAAAATTAACCATTTGAAGTTGCAGTAATGTGGCGGAAATCCAACGACACTATCACCATACACCAACAAAAGTAAATGAATTTAAGTTTCTGGAAAGTCTAGTGCCGGAATGCGTCGAATACGTGAAAATTCGCAAATCATAATTATTGTTGCCACAAGTGTTTAGCCGTCTGCAGAAAAATCCCAAAGAAACTAAAGATTCGACTTTATAAGGCACTATTTGTATGGATAGCAATACATGTATAATTATGGTGCGGAGACTTGGACCTCAAGAACATCACAGATTCACGCTCTGCGGGTGTTTAAAATAAAATACCTAATAGCAATTCATGGTGTGACTAAGCAATAACATTACAGGCTCAATAACAGTAACTAACACATATGTGCTTGAGATGCTGCGTGTGGTGGAAACCATTGAGGACTTAGTTTATGCCAATCGCCTATGATGGTTCGGCCACATCGTAAGAAGCATTATGTTATCCTCTATAGGGTTTAACGTCTCCTAGGTTCCTCTGGGGAGTCACATACGGCGACGGGTCTCAAGACTGAAGTCTGACAATTTTATGGGCTACCACACACGAGACAGGACGGGGAACCATGACTCCTGTCTCAGCCGGTCGCATTATACTGACACCGACCCAACCAGTTACAGGGGACTAATAAGCTTATCGGACAAAAAAATCTGCCGATCGTGGGATTAGATCCGCGGACCTCCTGATCTGAAGACCAACGCTATAACACATGAGCCAGTTCGTCCCCCCCCCCCTCCCCCAATCGTAGGCGCAGTGACAAGACCAGAATATATACTCCAGCTATCAACTAGATCGTAGATGTTACCAAAACTAGCCTGAGGGGGCGTCGGCCTAAGAGATGACCCGATAACAATAATGTGCATCTTTCGTGTCCCTCCTCTAACAGCGGATAATATAGAAAGAGACTAAGGCTTGATATGGTTCGCTGAACAGCAAGGGGACGGAGAGACTTGGATACTTGTGCCTTGTCAAGTCAAATCAATTTCTAAAACTTTTACTTTTTAATCCTAGTAATTCCCTTGAATCCATATGTAACTTATACACAATGTACAATAATGATTCCCTTAAAAAACTAATAGCTACAAACCCAACATTCCCTTTTAGTTTTACATTTCACCCTTGATCCTATACTTAAGCTTTTTGCATCGCATATTGCAATGCCTATTCCACATGTACACACCCTTTTAGATTTTTTCGAAAATTCATATAAGATCAAATACTTGCATATTATTTTTTTCGTGTACTGTTTTGATTAAAAGCATCCTGGATCATGTTTTCGACAAGTTAGCGTGGCGATCCACGGGCAGAATGTTTCCTTTAAAATGGAAAGGCTGTACTTTTAAGCCCTATTCTAGCCGCCGTATTATTTTTTGCATTGGTATCTGTGTTTTAAAAAAAGTATAATAGAATAATTTAACGGTCGAGTCCCTATGGGATTTGGTCGATGTATCCGGTAAGTAACTCTCCTAAGCGGTCCAGGTAACAAAGTAAAAAAACAAACAAACATTGAAACAAGAACAAGCAATTTTTTTTTGCTCAAATGCACATTGCATACATTGTAAAGCAAACATGTCATGTGTTAATGGAATAAACATAAATTGACATCACATGCAAATCAGAAGCCGCATTTGACTTTTTAAAGAGTTAAAATATAAAAAATATAAGACAATAAATGTCCCTTAAATAAAATATGAAACGAATAATGATACATTGTTGTATACTGGGTAGTACTATAGTAAAATAATGACGGTAAGGTTTTTTTTAATTGTTTTTTTTTGTGTGTAAATTTTTTAACAACTCCAAGGTCTTATACAGAGTAAGGGTTGAGTTGGGTGATCTCGTAAAGACCTAATAATTTATTATCAGCAAGGATTACTTGTAGACGGGTCCCATGACTAATGCCTGATAATTTTACGTTCTGCCACACAGAGACAGTGCACGGATACCAGGACACCTGTTTCAGCCGGTCACGTTATACAGACACCGACTCAAACAGTCGGACGAAATTGTGCAAATTATACAGAGACGTGAAGGGATACACCAGCTGAAATTTAATCGCGGACTTACCGCTGTCAGTCCACGACACTAGCCGGTTAAGATAACAGCGCCCCCAATCAGTACATGTACCAAAAAGAGGAACACACTGCTCTTGGCCCATCAAACCAATGCCCGTGCTATCTTTATTATTGCTTTGTGAATTCGTTATAAAACAAACAAACCGATAATACATTTTTAAAACATCAATTATTAGCCATATACGTGTATACATAAAAAAGTAATAACAAAAGCATGTACAATTTATCAACATAAAAATTTGTTGAAAACCTCAATATTATATTTTACTTTTTGAAGCTTGTATTAATCTTTTAAAATACTTTATCGAAAGACCAAGAACCTTTTCTATGGTCCACTCAAAGTGTCTTTCTCTTTTTACATACATGAATGATTAAAAGCATTATTTCATATTTAAAAAATTAATAACATATAGCGGTTTCTTTTTTCGCGAAATACTTCTAATTACTTATGTATACACGGATGCGTACGCTCGTTATCATTCACAAGCATGACTTTTCAAATTTTGTAGAAAATATTTAATAACATTCACACATAATTGATTTATAATGTTGTAGCTACCACTACATTACATGTAGTTCCTTCTTTTAAATCAATGACTTTATGTCCACTTCCTTTCCCTGTTTTGAACTTTAACTATAAAACCAATAATCTTGAAGAAAGTATTAAGGCATACTGGAACTCAAATTTATCAATATTTTTATATTACCCCTTAGTCATACTCTTTCTATATATTGTTGTCAAAGTAATGAAATACATTTTATAAAGCGGTAAATATTTATTTTTGTTGAATTCATCAACCCATTATCCTGTACAGTTTTGGAATGTTTTTCGGCTCACAAGGCACAATATCCTCCTCACAGGCACTGGTAGCCTGTAGTATTACAGGGCAGGTGTCTAAAAGAGTGTAGATTGTTGTACGGGTACATAGTAGATTTTTTTTTTACTATTGAGCATTATTCATTTTTAGAGACATTTTTTAGTAATTCTTTTCATTCCATGTGTACCAGTGCTGTTGTGGGGTCTTTTCAATGAGACTGTTCTTATCAAAAGAATATACATGTATGTAAAACGGAATAGATAATTTTATATTATCATGGCAAAAACAAATTGATATCTTTGCTTTTTTTTATTCTAAAGAATACACATTCCGTGAGAATAATAAAAATAAAACGTGTATGAAGATATAAAATGCGCGGTACTTATAAGAAAGTAATTGAGTGACTGGTTCGAAGTTTTAAAGTTAGCGTCAGAAAAGATGGCAAGGTGTCCCGAGGTCTCTTCAATTTATTTCCGGAACATATCATGAAACAGCTCAAGAGCCAAGAGAGACATTTGAAACTAACGGAAAACATGTCGACGGACATGAGATACACATATGACACCATTCTTATACCTGTAATATCTGTTGTTGTTGTTTTTAAACGTGAGATGCTGAGAATGATGGAAACCATTGAGGACTTAGTTTATGCCAATCGCCTGTGATGGTTTGGTCACATCGTAAGAAGCAGTGGCAATACCAGAAAATAATATAGTCCATCTATCGACTAGATCATAGATGTTACCAAAACTAGACAACAACCTGGACATCTTTGGTGTCCCTCCTTTAACAGCGGAGAAGATAGAAAGAGACTAAGGCCCAGTGGAGGCTTGATGTGGTTCGCTGGACAGCAAGAGAACGTAGAGACTTGGGCCTTGTCAAGCCAAATCAATTCCTGAACTTTCTAGAACTTTTTTAATCCTCGTAACACCTTTAATCGTAGTGTAACTTGTACACAAGATACACCAAGTAACAAAACAAAAAAACATTGAAACAAGAACAAGCAACACTTTTTGGCCAATTGCACGTTGCATACATTGTAAAGCAAACATGTCACATGTTAATGGAATAAACATAAATTGACATTCAAGAATATAAGACAATAAATATCCTTTAAATAAAAGATGAATCGAATTGTGATACATTGTTGTATACTGGGTAGTATTATAATGAAATAATGGCGGAATGGTGACGTTTTAATTTTTTTTTTTTTTTCGTGTAAAATGTTCCACAACTCCAATGGCTTATACAGAGTACCGTAATGGTTGAGTTGGGTTGGTCTCGTTAAGTCCGAAATAATAATCAAGGATTTATTATAGATGGGTCCCATGACTAGCGTCTGATAATTTTACGTGCTGCCACACACAGACAGTGCGCGGATACCATGACACCTGGTCACATTATACTGACACCGACCCAAACAGTCGGACGAAAGTGTGCAAATTATACAGAGAGGAGAAGGGTACACCAGCTGAAATTCGAACCGCGAATCAATGCCCGTGCCATCTTTCTTATTGCTTTGTGAATTCGTTATAAAACAAACAAACCGATAATAATTTGTTTTAAACACCAATTACTAGCCATATACATGCATCAATAAATAACAAAAGCATGTACAATGTATCAACATGAAAGTTTGTTGAAGACCTCAAGGTTATATTGCACTTTATAAAGCTTTTATTAATCTTCTAAAAGACTATTTCGAAAGATCAAGAACCTTTTGTACTTATATGGTCCACTCAAAGTGGCTTTCTCTACTTACACACATGAATGCTAAAATGCATTATTTCATATTTAAAAAAGGAATAACATATAGCGGGGTTTGTTCTAAATACTTAGTTATACACGAATGCGTGTGTGCGTATTATCATTCACAAACATGTCTTTTCAAATTTTGTAGAAAATATTCAATAATATTCAGACATAATGGATTCATAATTTTGTAGTTACCAGTACATTACATGTAGTTCCTTCTTTTAAATCAATGACTTTATGGTCCACTTTCTTTCCCGGTTTTGAACTTTAACTATAAAACCAATAATCTTGATTAAATTATTTAGGCATATTTTAACTCAAATTTATCAATATTTTTTTATTTACCCCTTAGTCATACTCTTTCTTTATTGTTGTCAAATTTATGAAATACATTTTATAAAGCGGTAAATATTTATTTTTGTTGAATTGGATCAACCCATTATCCTGTACAGTTTTGGAATGTTTTTCGGCTCACAAGGCACAATATCCTCCTTCCTTGTCAAACAGTACAGTCCTTCGTGGGTTCCTCTTATGTATGCAGCCATGCGACTCACGCCACTGAAACTCATCAGTAACACATCGCACTGCATCAAAACATGCTGGTCGAAGATCACCTTTTCCAACCCTGCACATCTTTCTTCAGTTCCCAGCGAGCCAGAGCGGTCTACGTGGTTGACGGGTCCCCCAGACGCTACCATTCTGTGGCCGAAAGTTTGGGATCGTCCCATCCGCCAAACATTCTCGGAGTCGCTTATTAAAAACACTTTGTCTTTGTCGCTTTTAGAATGCGTAGCCAGAAACTTCCAGACTACAGACAGGTTATTCTCGTGGAAGCGTACTGATGTATCACGAATATCGGGGTTGGTACCCATGCGGACATGTGCACAAATGAGTCTGTGGCTTGAAGTTGGCAAAGCTTGTTGCATGAAGTTGATCATCTTTTGCTCTAAACGTTCCGACAGCTTGAAAACCCTTTTATAAAGTGTAGAGAGGATCATGTCGTTGCTGAGATTCGCCATCCATGAAAGTTGGCGCACATACAGTTTGTTGTCCCGGAGTCCTTTGCTATAATCTAAATTGGCCTTCATATAGGTGTACTTTGACCCTTTCTCTTCCATCAATTGTGTGAAGTTTGTTGTTTTCACTGTGGCCCAGAAATGCACATTGTCGACTAAGTTGATGACTTTCGAGTTTTCTTTGCCTACAACTTCGTGGAAGGATACAGGCAAGCTCCAGTTGACCAGATTAGGGACTACGTAGTCGAGAATGTTGCAAGGTGGCTTCAACATCTCGATCTTAAAAACTCGACCTGTTTGGATTCAGGAAAATCATAATTATTATCTAAAGTACCGTATCACAAACTTTAAGGTTTTGTTAAATACTAATGCTGAAAATCACATTTTGTGAAGTACTACCCAAAAAGTTTTCGAAAGTAAAAAGCCATCTGCTCAATATTAAATGATAAATCTTAGCAAAATTGGTACATGTGCCAACCAAACAAATTAATAACTAACTGGACCGAAAGCATTTACGTGGTTGGAGTGACAGTTTATCTTTAGGTTTTTTTTTTTTAATTCCTTAATTAATATACAGGTTGTTTCTCCATCAATATTGAACTCTTTTTTTTTTTGTTCTTCCTATTATCGGTGTCTTGGATTCTCCATTTTTTTATTCTCTTCATGTTATTAATTTTTATCGTTCATGCTCATTCTGTCCATCTCGTGATTTTTTTTTATCTGTTATAGTGATTACATTCCTAGCATTCTCTTCGGGTATGAACATTTTGGATGAAGATTTTTCTATGGAACATGAAGTTTTAGTGTAGCATGGTGATGACAATCGCTTTTCAGCTAAGCTCTCTTACTTTGGATCTTTTATAATAATTCGCATACACTCAAATGTATCCTCTAGTTGAAAAAGAGCGTTTTTATCCAATCACTCTTTCTTGTATCTGGTCTGAATAACAATGTCTTTATTCATTACTTCATACTAGTTACTACACGCAGCAGTAGTAATAGTAGTACTACTAGTAGTAGTAGTAGTAGTAGTAGTAGTAGTAGTAGTAGTAGTAGTAGTAGTAGTAGTAGTAGTAGTAGTAGTAGTAGTAGTAGTAGTAGTAGTAGTAGTAGTAGATTATATGCCAAAAAATAAAGTGTCGTTAGATTACTACAGGCCTAAATCCCACGACTGCTTTGCACGTTAATCTTATATTATAAGAACTGAGGCTATTTTAATAGACATAGAGAAAGAATAATGTACAGTACATGTACCTGGCAGCGACAGCATGTGTTTAAGTTTGCTGTCGGATCCTGTAGTCAGGAGTTGTAGACAATTAAACGCATTGAGCATGATTGTTCATGGAAGTGCGCTATTTAAATGCAATTTATTATTATTATTATTATTATTATTATTATTATTATTATTATTATTATTATTATTATTATTATTATTATTATTATTATTATTA
>RQTK01000205.1:302652-367400 GCA_003991915.1 Elysia chlorotica | reverse complement strand
TTTCTTTCTTTTAAAACCATCATTGTAGAAAGTCGTAACCCAGGACGCCTACACAAAGACTATATATTGAGCATTAGACTAAAAGCTTCCCTCTTTTGTTTGTGTCAATAAAAAAGTTATGTTCCTGTCCCCTTGATTTTCGAAAGTCACGTGTATGACCACCCGCCCCAGGCAATGTTTCTGTTTATAACATAGCTTCGCGTAAGTCATTTTTTTCGGCTTTGTCTTTTTTTCTTTTCTTTCTGAAAGCCTTATATTGTCCTTATTCCTTTCCTGGGTCGACGGACTTGTGTACAAAGGTTTGCATTTACATTAGCATCCCGGATTTTATAATAATTATTTGCATACGTAGGTGGGGCATTTAAATTGATTTGTTTGTGTGTGTTTGTTGTTTGAAAGGGATAGTTTTGTAATAAAAAATGACTATTACCGGGTTCCCAAGTCTTTATCCTAAATTAGAAAAAAACATAATAGATTTTGCATGCTATTTTACTTTAAATTAAACTACATTTTAATTACTTTAAATATATTGATTTAATAAGTGTACTTGTCATACTATAAATCTGTGCAGCGTTTATAGAGAGCGGTATATTATGGGAAGAAGAACAAACACTTTTAAGTCCTGACCTTTTTGTCATTATTAGCTTTTACTGTTATACATTGTGTTATTAATAGTAAGCGGCATTGAAGTAGTGTAGTAGTGCACGCCCCATCCCCATCAATAATAGGCAAATGATTATGGTAAGTTTCTACTTGCAAACTTAAAGGTTGAAACCAATAACATAAATAACATAATGTTGCCTTCAGGTCCGCGTCTTAGTTTAAGTTAAGACACATTTCGTTTAAAGTCGAGATTGAAAACATCAATTCACACACACACACACACACACACACACACAATAGGAAAAAAAAGATTGGTTGGACATTCATAGACCTGCACCCAAAAACAGGGTTTAGTGTTTTATAACCCACGCTTTTTTCCAACGAAACCAAACTTTAGAAATAAGTATGATAATGCCAAAGTCATAATAATTTTTTTCAAACAAAAATATTTTAACAATTTGAGCTATGGTCTTCTTTAATAATTATTCACCCATACGTTTATTTATCCTTTGAAACTTCAATTTATTCATTGGTCTCCATAGGAGGCCGAATCAAACAAGTATAATGGTATAATGTCCTAGAAGTGGTTTTGTTCATATCTTACTCTTGCCCAAGTCTCACTAGTTTAGTATTCGAAGAAGCGGTCTATGAAAGTGTCATAACATTACTGGCTGAAACTGAGGTCCTTTTGTTGGTGGCACAGCATATTGTCAGACTCTAGTCTTGGTACTGTTCACTGGGTAGCCTGTGCTATTTACGTTGGACTGTAAGTAACCATTTTTTTATTTCTTTGAAAGTGCGTATCGAACCTTTAGTTTTGGTTCGTAAAAATGTTTGCATTATTTATGACGTTACTGGTAGTATTGCGTATTATTTGTCTGTGGATATTTAATTTTGTTTAACAATACGTTCTAAAATAAACTTATCTCTGCATTCATATCCAACTGTTTATCTCTTATATTTCTCTGGATCTGTCTTTTTTCCATATCTAACTTGTGTTAATATTTCAATTTCTATTCTCTTTATCTATAATTATTTTATTTTATGTAAATGTGATTATTTATTTAATTTCAACCTCTCTTAGGTAATAATAGTGAGCTTTGTCTAATAATCCACATTCTTTCTCTTCTAATTCTTACAGTTTTCTTACAGTCTTTTCTTTGTGCCGCTCTCTCTCTGTCTCTCTCTCTCTCTCTCTCTCTCTCTCTCTTTCTCTCCCTGTGGCTCTCTTGACCTTTAGTTCTTTGTTTTTGGGTTAACTTGTACAAAAACAAAATATTTGATCTAAACACAACGCATTCTCTTCAGCACAAATTTAAAAAATAATATGATCTGACACTGACAATGCCTTTTGTTACTTCTATATCACATGATATATATCTACGTGTCCATACATCTATCTATATATCGGTGTGTGTATATCAATAAAATCATTCAAATGCATCTTCAACTTAAAACAACAGTAAACAATCCTTTTTATGTTTACATTTGTGTCGTCCTGACATTCCTTCCATTGACCTATCTCCGCAACCTTATTTTTTGGCCTTTCATTGCAGCATAACTAATAACGATTACAATTCTAGTAAAAGATACACAACGGCAAGACTCCCATTTCAAAACGCTTTTCATAACTTCCCGAAGTTACATTTTTAGTTGACCTTTACGCACTTTACTGGACATCATAACTGACTGCGTTATAAAATAACAATCGCGGGTAGGGCGTTCGCTTAAAGCGAATAATGGGCCGTTTATGTAAATTCTATCATACAAGTATTGGAAACTTTTTACTTAACCAGCTAGGTTTTACTACCCCTTAAAATTCGGAGACCTATGATGAAATTGTGTAACGACCTAAATAAAGATTGACACGTGTTTTAGCCCCTATCCCATCCCACCCCTCTGCGTTAATACAACGGAGAAAACGGATCTTGGTTTTTGGGTTAAACCATAGGAGACTATATAATTCGCTTCAACTACGGTTGACATTAACAAGAATAAAAATAAGATCGATGTTTTGATTGAAATTTCATCTCTGTATCTTGTTCCTGTCTGCGCCTAGAAAGTGAAAATAAATAGGTAAGTAGGAATAATAACTTATTTATTTATCTAAGATCAAGTTCCTTCGCTGCAAAAAAAAAAAATAAATAATAATAATAGGAGTGAAACTATCTCAAAAGGATATAAGAATTTTACACAAATAATTTATACAAAAGTAATTTACTTTAGTAAATTTTCACAATCAGTCATTTCTCCTTTTTTTAAATTAAAATTTTGCTTACAGTTTACCTTAGTGCCTCATTGTGATGTCTCACTATTATTGTAATGTAATTTCTTTTGAAGATGTCACATTCAACATTATATATTTTCGATGTAACACACATTGACTGAATAAATTTGAATTTGAATTTGAATTTTAATTTGTAGTCTTTTGGAATATCGTTATCGATTCCCAACAATGCTATTTTTTTATTTTTCGATAGTGAGTAGTGACACGATACGCTAGAATGCTTGCACTGTTTAAGGCAGTTTATATTAAAAAAAAGAAACAACAACAAAGAAATGAGTTTACCCAAGCTAACCATTGAGCACAGAGACATGTGCTGATAAAATGTTTTTTTTTTTTTTTTAAGTTAGATAATTATGAAACAGTTAATGTGATCGCATTGTAAAAGCCACTGTTTTCCTTGAAAACGTTTATGTTTTAAACTATTCATTTTGCACAATGGATAAAACAATTTTGGTGCATATTGAAACTGGTACAACTAATATGTCTTTTTTATTTTTAGCTGAATGTCCTCTTTTACTAAAAAAACACACATAGAAGGATATTTAACACCACTATTATAATAGTTTTATTTCCCCTCTTCTGATTTTTCCTCTACAGATCTTAGGTCCTAGTATCAAAATACACATATATCCCATCACAATGGACCACCTATTACTGCAGCTTACTGTGATACTTAACATTCTGATGCTTGTCCAGTGCCGAGATCAGTGTCTGGACTTCAGAGCCCCGTTCATGCCAGCGGCACCGCTAGGTTTCTGCTCTGAGTACGCCAATTACGCCTGCTGCGAGTGAGTCAATGTATAATTATATATAAACATAATTATAATGTATTTATATGTACTGTAACTTTTTAAAAGTTAGATAAAATGGTTAGTTATAAAATGGCATCGCATAGTGAGTACTTTACAATAATTCGTTTCTTGGCTTACCCTCTTCTGGTTTGATTTCATTTAAACTTTTTTCGCTCTTTTCGTTTACAACGGCAGATCGTCAAAATTTGTCACTGCATGTTTTTGTGTAATAAATATAAATTTATTTCAATCTTATGACACCACAGACGTGTATACTAACCAATGCTATTGCTCCTAACACAGTTTGTTGTGTTCTTGCAGCTCTGTAAATGACCAAAGATTACAAGACGAATATAACTACATACGAAGTAAAGCAAACTCGCGCCTGTGGGGTCGATGCGAGGGATTTGTGAAAGAAATTCTGTGTCAAAGATGTTCGCCTCATGCTGCCGACATCTATGGGGCGGGTACCAGTAGTGAGGTGAGAGTAAGGATCAGGTTAGATAGAAGAAAATAAGATTAGATAAAATTTATCTGCATACGTGTCTTTTCGAAATACACACGTTATTGATACATTTTATAATAAACTAAACACTGTTACACAATTTCGTACGCGTAAATCTTTATATTGTATTCAGGAACAGAGAGCATTCATTTAATAATTATGACTAATAGCTTTTGTCGACTTGGATGCAAGCAAAATACCACTTCCGTAGTGGTTTTACATAAAATGATCAGGTGAAATATAATTCTAATAAAATGTAAGAAAAATACGGAAAAAAATTACAGCTAATAGCTAAAATGTTTAAATTATAGGATTGATTGGGTATTCTTGTGGCACAATTCACAATTTAGCTTCACATAATTATTTTGTATGAGTATGAGCCTTATATCTATGAGATAACCTAAGTTAAATTTGGATTTGGAAGTACATACACTATATGCAATATAAAATGCACAATATAAACATTAATTTTTGAAAATTCGATTGTATTTCTGTTTTTGTGCTCAGCCCCGCAGCTTTCCAGGACTTTGTAGAGGCTACTGTAACGAGTTTTATGACAAATGCAGGAGTTTCCTTTGGTTTCTGGATCCTCAGTTGGCAGGCTCTCAAATCCTGTCTACGAAAACCAAGTAAGGTTGGATTTTTATCAATTGTCTTAACATAAATCTGTCATATAATACATTACAAGTGTTTTAAACTTTGACATTTTTAATTGACATACATTTTGCCATAAGAGTGTATAGTCGTTATAAAGGGAAGATTGTCTTGAAAGTTGCTTTTCTTCCGAAAACGTATTAGGTTTTATACAGCCTAATAAAAATGTTGCTAGTTGTCTAGTTTGAGTAAGGGTGTAACTTGGTAGAATTCCAAAATTATATGTTTAGTTTTGTTATTATAAAATAATTTTACAATAGATAAATGTCCCCCAACATCTGTTATTCCGATTTTAGAAGGTTCATTAAAGACGATTGTATAACAATATATTAGAACCATTAAAATATGTGTCCAATAACACGACATAAAAACGCTACTGCTTAACACGTAAACTCTTCATTTGTTTGTTGTTTCTTTATTACTTTAAAGTTTTTTTTCATTATCGATTAGATAACTTCAGAGACTACTCTGTCTAAAATTGTGCTTGCTGCCACACAGAGAGGATCAATAAGGGTACTAATGTCGAAAAAACAAGTATGATACAAGGTGATATGATCTAAAATCGAAACAAAAACTTTGTAACTAGAAGCGTCACAGTCTACCAAAGAAGCTATCTCGTTACTTCTCTTTAGTTTCTTTAGTTTTGAACTTTCATAGCGTCCACATTATATGCTATTTTGTGGACTAGTTGCAAGACTAACATCTGCCTATTTTACTTGCTGCCACCCAAACATCACTCTGTGGGGACACCATGGCTCGTTTCTCAGCATGTCTTACAGCCAGGGGATAAAATCGGACTAATTCATTTTACCCACTGTGGGTTTCGAGCAAGTTACCTCCCTATTTACCTTTTGTGACATTTTCCCCCAACACATAATTATTCCCTTAAAGCAACACTAAACGTAGAACAAAACAAACTATTTAAAGTACCACTCTTTTCCGTTTCTGTAGGTTTTGCAACAGTGTGTCCCTGGACGACTCTAGTTACTGTTACCCCGACGTGAAAACTAACTACCCTGAGGTAGCCGATGATACACAGGGCCAGGTGACTGCAGCGCCAGGATGCCTGTGTCTCCAGAAGATCAATTCCAGGCAGAATCTGGCTATGCCGTTGTGGGCGGGCAGTCCCAACGATGGCTCAGGCAGGCTATTTGTCATAGAGCAGGTGAGTTGTTATGGTAATTAATCACCGTTTGTAATAAATTGATTAAAGACCACAGCGCCAGGATGCCTGTGCCTCCAAAAAATCCAACTCCAGGCAGAATCTGGCTATGCCTCTGTGTGCAGGCAGTCTCAACGATGGCTCAGGCAGGCTATTTGTCATAGAGCAGGTGAGTTGTTCTGGTAATTTATCAGTTTTATAATGGATTCAAGACTGCAGCGTAAGATTATTTGTAATAGAGCAATATTAATGCCTAATAGATTCAAGAGAAGGCATGAGACAGAAGACTTAGGCAAAGGATTCTAAAATACCAGAATAAGGAGGCCTTTGACAGATTGCCATAGCTATTATTTTATCGTTGTTTCTAATAGACTCATTAAGGATGCGAGTTAAAAGAGAGTTACGGAACGTTGTTAGAAATCGTGGACTTTAATGTCGGTTCAGATTACCTCATCGAGCAAGATCATGTTATTTAGATCTACTATAGGGTAAACATATGGAGTTTCTGTTTGTTGGAAATCTAACTATGTGGGACATACATAAGTGTATACATGTAACGCCTACAGATTTCTGTGTTCTACATATAACTAAATTTTCCAGTGATTTACACAAGATTCGTTTTTCCGTTGAAGCAGTGCAAAGGGGGTGAGGGGTTATAACACGATTTTTATTATTCTAATATAATACTAAATTATCGTATCATTGCTTCACCGATCCTTGTATAAATAACCAGATTGGGCGCATTCGGATATACAACACGCGAACACAGAGATGGAACTTTGGCTGTTTCCTGGATCTCACCCTGAAAACACGGGTGATACCGTTCCCAGCCGATGAAAGGGGCGCTTTGAGCATGGCGTTCCACCCAGACTTTGCCAACAACGGACGCTTTTACCTGTTCTACACAGCGATACGATTCGCATGGGAGCAGTTACCAGAGGAACTGCGAGACCTGGCTTTCTTTTTTGAGTGAGTAATAGTAGATTTAAGAGAGATTTATAAACGCAGATTCAAGTGCATATAAAAATAAACAGAAATTAAAATACATGCATGTTTTGTATCGCAAATTTACCAACTGCTGATGTTAATACAAAACTAAACCAGTACCATTGATTTTGATAGCTTAGGTACCTAAAAAAGTTTAAATCTTCAGCTGATAATACCATCGATACTCACCAAAGTGAAAATATAAATCGACAGATCAACAATCTTTTTACTATCTCGGTCCAAAAGTATGGAACAACCTGTTTAAAAATGTCCATGCAATGTGCTTCCCTTATGTTTTTGGACGGTTGTTCCATACTTTTGGACCGAGATAGTAAAAAGATCCTTGTTCTGTCGATTTATATTTTCGCTTTGGTGAGCATCGATGGTATTTTCAGCTGAAGATTTAAACTTTCTTAGGTACCTAAACTATCAAAATCAATGGTACTGGTTTAGTTTTGTATTAACATCAGCAGTTGGTAAATTTGCGATACAAAACATGCATGTATTTTAATTTCTGTTTATTTGTTATATGCACTTGAATCTGCGTTTATAAATCTCTCTTAAATCTTTTGGATACCCACTCTGTTTTTATGGTGATCCCTATTTATTTATTTGTGCCCCTCTTTTCACGTTTAAATTGTTACTTTTTTAAACATTTAGATAAATTCGCTAACAATTTATCATGCGCCCACCTCTGCTTTCATCGATTCTTTGTTTCTCTTTAACTTTTTCTCATCGCCTTTTTATTATTTTTCTAATTCTAGCCAGTTTAAACTTTTCACTTTTTGTCGTTGTACCATTTCTTGATATTTTACGCATGAAAATCATGTGTGCATAGCAAAAAATAATATGTTAAAGTTACAGTTCGAGTCGTTTTCTAAACATTATGCATGTATGATCTTCTCTTTGACAGAGATAAAGTTGTGATCAGTGAGTGGCAGGTATCAAAGCTGAATCCAAACGTAGCTGATATTTTTAGTGAGAGAATACTTCTCACGGTCCCACAACCATTCCTGAATCACAACGGAGGGCAGGTATGAACACAACGCTTTTCTTCGAAAGGCATTCATTTTTTCTCCCTTTATCTATCATTTTATATAATACATATAGATATTTTAGGTATCGTACATTGACAGCGATATGGTAATAATGTTGACGGGTCCCAAGACTAACGTCTTGCAATTTCACGTGCTGCCACACCGAGACAACGCGGGAAGACCTGGACTCCTGTCTCAGTCAGTCAAATTATACTGAAACCGACCCAACGAGTAGGGGACGAAATCGAAAAAATACAGTTTTGACCCATCATGGAATTTAAACCGGTGACCTCCCTTTTGGGTAACCAACACACAATCACTTGCATAAAACTGAGCTAGAAACTGTGAACGGATGTATTTATAACATTTAGAAGTCAAAATGTTACACAGAAGCTATCAGATGTATAAAAACAGTATTATTTTTGCTTTTTTTAAAAAAACTTTTAAGGTAAGTTAAATTAGTAATTTTTCTCGTTTCCTAACCAGATGATGTTTGGAGCTGACGGTTATCTTTATATATTTTTGGGAGACGGTGGAGGTGCAGGAGATCCTATGGCAGCTTCTCAAAATAAGTACGTATCTTTTAAACCATTGTAAATCAAAACAGAATATACAACAACAACAAAAACGCCACAATAAAAAATCGTTGAAGGCCTCAAAATGTCTTAGCAAAAATAGTCAACTTTTTGGTTCATAGCATTAATTTAATGAAGTGGAAATACTTTCGACGATTTCTCTTCTCGCCCCCCCTCCCTCTCTCTCTCTCTCTCTCTCTCTCTCTCTCTCTCTCTCTCTCTCTCTCTCTCTCTCTCTCTTTCTCTCTCTCTTTCTCTCTCTCTCTCTATCTATCTATCTATCTCTCTATCTCTCTCTCTCTCTCTCTCTCTCTCTCTCTCTCTCTCTCTCTCTCTCTCTCTCTCTCTCTCTCTCTCTCTCTCTCCCTTTCTCCTCTCTACCTCTCTCTCTTTTTCTCTCTCTCTTTTTCTCATTTTCTCTCACTTTCTTTTTTTGTATATGATACAAATAAATGATCTCTACCTACTTTAACGTTTTGACCCTTGTGTTTCATTTTTTTTGTATTAGCCAGCTCTGATAATTGATTCAACACTTTTCTTTATTGGTACAAAAAGCTATTTGTCTTTTTCTTAATTTCTATGTTGTTTATCTCCGTCTCTTAATCTCTCTCTTTATCAGTCTATGTATTTCTATTTTTTTTAATCTTTATGTATGTTTATCTCTGTCATACTGTTTTATATTCATTATTTTTGTCTGTCGCACTATTTAAAAATTAACTTTAAAAATATAAATTATAAATGCCTATTTCCTGGTAAAAAAATTTCATGTACCGTACATGAATCAAACCATAGTTAAAACTTTCTATTTCATTCTTGAAACAATTGCTCATTAAAAAAAAATAAAGTTTATCACTTCCATCACTGCTAAAAGACTACGAACAAATATCAATACTTTCCTCTCTTTTCGTTCTGTTTAAGGACATTTCTTCACGGCAAAGTGTTGAGGCTCGACGTTGACTCCGACCGAAGTAAACCGTACACTATTCCATCGGATAACCCGTTTGTGAATGAGGCGAATACAAGGCCTGAGATATACGCCTTAGGGTTGCGTAACCCTTGGAGATGTGGGATGGACAGAGGAGAGAGAGGCACTGGTAAGTAAATGAATAAGATCACAAATGAAAAATGTATGTACATGTATTATATATGATCTAGTACATCGCATAGATATTTCGTTTTTTTTTTAAGTTATAGAAAATCTCGATAAAAGCATTTTAATAATACGTATGAAGTAATAATTATATAACTGGACAGTTACTAAAATATCTCAGAAACGTTAATTTGAACTAACAGAAAAAAAAAATCAACAAGGGCATTTTAACATAGAAAACGAATGTCAGGACTCCCACACATCTGCTTGCTACCCTTCCTTAAGGTTTTTTAACATCACATAATTATTTGTTGTTCCCACCTTGAGAAATATTGACCATACCCTCAGGAAACAACAGTGGGCGGATGCTGTGTGGGGACACGCATTTTGAGATATTGACTATAACTCCCACATTGACAGAAATTGACTATAACCTCCACATTCAGAGAAATTGACTATAACTCTCACATTGAGAGAAATTGACTATAACCTCCACATTGAGAGAAATTGACTATAACCCCCACATTGAGAGAAATGGGCCATAACTCTAATATTGAAAGAAATAGACTATAACTTACACATTGAAAGAAACTGACTATAACCCCCACAATGAGATAATTTGATTAAAACTATCACGTTGAAAGAAATTTTCATAACCCTTAGATTGAGAGAAAATTTACCTAATCCCTACATTGAGTGAAATAATTATCGACTATACACGGAACATAGAATGAACCAGCATAGGATCTATCATGTCTTGCCTTCATCATGAGCTTTTGTCTTCTGTCAACGTCGCCTGTCGCCGTATAGGATCCCCCAGGGGAACCCAGAAGACGTTAAACCCGAAGAGAGGGGGATCATTCTCTCTCTCTTTCTATTGAGTATTACCGAACATTGAAAAAAATAAATTGTTTATCACACTCCTAATTTGAGAGAAATTTATCAACAAAAACCCCCAGGAAACAACCGAGGGCGCATGCTATGTGGGGACGTAGGCCAGTACGTTCAGGAAGAGATTGACCTGATCCAAGCCGGTGCAAACTATGGCTGGAGCGCACGGGAGGGACTGGCCTGTTTCAACCCAGACACCTGTGGAAATATAGGTACGTTTATAAGAGTTGAAACTATTACTTTGAAATGTCTTTTAACTGTAAGACTGTAACCTTCTTGATCAGTTAGTGCTCTTTTAGGAGATTAGGCGCATGGAAAAAAAATAGTTAACTGCGATGTCACTCGTAGATGGATTAAACAAAAAGCAGCATAACATTGAATTACGGACATTATACATGTTTTTTATTTAATTGTATTAAAAGTTTAATATTTAAGACTCTTTTTTTTCTTTTCTGGTCTCAGTAACTGAAGAGATTTCTTAGTAAACTTGCATTGTGTCTTACCAGGAACTGAAGAGCTACCAGTGTTGGCTTACAACCATACGGAGGGCCTATCTGTTATTGGTGGGGTTTTCTACCGAGGTTGCGAGAACCCAGCCTGGGATGGACTCTTCGTTTACGGGGACTATGCTTCTAAGTAAGAACATCTCAGATAAATACTAACAATTTATCGTACATTTAAATAGATGCAACCAATGTTTTGTAATGTGCTGTCTTCAAGGTAAAAAATAAGGACCTGATAAATTGTAAATACCTATATTCAAATATATAAGAGATCATCACACGAAACTCTTCCCACACACCCTAGGTTACGTCAATATACTTTTGCATACCAAGGGTAATAGTGTTATATTTAATTTAAAAAAGCATCATAGTTAGGACATAATGATACTCAGTGAATTTTTTTTTTCGTTCGGCCTATAAGCCTACTAGAATGTAAAATGTCCTAACTTTACCGAATACATGTTGATTTAGCTCACACTGGTTCTAATTGTAACAATTAATTATTCATTTCGGTGACCCTGCCTACTCTTGGAAGCCTCGGCTAGGATCAGGGCAATTGGCTGAATCATCGGGTTTCGCCTTTTTTGTTCCGATATCATTATATTGAGCTACTACTCGTACTACTAGAGTTCAAAGTGGTTTACCCTGTCATAAAAACGTTAGAATTTTCATTCAATTAAAGTGCCTAGCGTATTTCCAAAAGCCTTTTTAATCCGAATGCAAAAAAAATGCATTTTAATCAAAAGACAAAATTAGTTAAAATTCGATAACATAACTCAATGCTTAACTTAAATAAATTTCAAAATCGTTTTTACCAAAAATGTTTTCTTGAGGAAGAAAATCGATCAAGCAGAGATTAAATATATTTATCTGAACCTCATATATAAAAACTTACATTCTGCAATTTTTAGATGTTATGAAAAAGGTCGAGTTCGCTCTCAAATATTTCTTAATTTGTATAGAAATTAACTATCCTACTTCCCTTATATCTATGGGCTTTTATCTTTCTTTAAAAAAGCATTTTGATTCGATTGTGTAACTTTCACCACAAACTAATCATTTACTTGTAAGGCCAGACAGCAATATCTAAGTTGCCCAAGAAAAACTCAGGGACGAACTGGCTGAAGCGGTAGAGCGGAAGGTTCGTGGTTCGAATCCCACGATTATTAAAAAAAAATTAATTGCGCGCTTTTGCCCACTACTGATTGGGTCGGTGTCAGTATAGTATAACCAGCTTAGACAGGAGTTTAGGTCTCTGGGCGCTTTTTCCTGAGTGGCAGCAAACCAAAATAGTCAGACGTCAGTCTTGGGGTACGTTCATAATACAGCCTATAGTGCTGACTAACTCCGCTAAGCTCAATAACTCCGCTAAGCAGCTCACTATATCACTGCTCATCGCTCGCATTTAACGGAAAAGTAATGTTTATAGACATATGTGTGTGTGTGTGTGTTATGATTGAAACTGACACTGAATTTATACTATATCACTGCTCATCGCATTTAATGGAAAAGTTATGTTTCTAGACAAATTGACATTGAATTTACCCGCAAATGTGTCCGTTGTGAAGCAACCAACTCAACTCAACTCGTTCTCAAATTACTCACCAGGCGACTGTTTTCTCTGAACGAGACGGGTGGCGAATGGGTGAACAGCGATGTCAGTCTCTGTGGAGATTCCATGTGTCAGGGACACCTCCAGGGAACTAACTCTGAAAACATAATCTCATTCGGAGAGGATGATGACGGTATGTCAAAATGTCTTAAGTTTGATATGATAGGGCTGTAAGTACAACGTTGCGATAGTCCACAACTATTGTATAGCCTTCTCATTTTTTTTTATCTTAAGAAGAGTCGTTAGCTTTATACAACGTTGTGCTCTGTGTAGCAGCACTTTAAATTGTGAGACAAAAGTCTTGGAACTCGTCTGGGATATAGCTTTATCCCTGACGTTGGTCGTGCAGACACCAATCCACCCTACAACTCCTCTCTCTCTTTCTATCTCTCTCTCTCTCTCTCTCTCTCTCTCTCTCTCTCTCTCTCTCTCTCTCTCTTTCTATCTATCTCTCTCTCTCTCTCTCTCTATCTCTCTCTCTCTCTCTATCTATCTATCTATCTATCTATCTATCTATCTATCTATCTATCTATCTATCTATCTATCTATCTATCTATCTATCTATCTATCTATCTATCTATCTATCTATCTATCTATCTATCTATCTATCTATCTATTTATCTATCTATCTACATATCTCTTTATTTCTATCTTCCTCCCTTTTCTCTCGCCCTCCCTGTTAGGTAGCTGGCTTACTTAAAAAACTGTCTTTCTTTTCTTCACTTATTTCAGGAGAGATTTACATGATGACAACTAAAAGTTCCAATAGCTTCCTCTGTGACGGTTCCATTTTCAAGATGATTGACCCTGCCACGTAAGTAGCATTTTGGGAAGTAGAACCAAAATAGGAATTAAGCTATTTTTCATCAATATTCTTTAAAATTTAAGCCGTTCATGTATTACAATTGATATAATAACAAATCTTCGTTCTCTTTTAGATATTCAAAACTTATCGGCAGTTATCCATAATATTAAAAACGTGAAAAAACGTATTTTATTCCTAAGATGGGACTAAATAACATTTTTGAGAATGTGCTACTTTAAATGTCAGACTTGTTTATTTTAGATTTATGTAAAGCGAGCATTTTAGTAAACGTTTGAAAATTGCAAACTTGTACAATATATATCATTTCTTCCGAAACTTGTTGTTAGAAACAAACATAATTTTGAATTACAAATAATTATGTTTAAATGAAAAGAGAATCTCTATTACCAACATTGAAGTGTTTTATAAAACTGACTATTGTCTTTAACAAAAAAAAGACAACTCATTGTTTATTAATGTGTGAAATTTTGTAACGTTGCTTTTAATCTTCCATGTAGGAGAAATGATCCGTCTACGTGTGCTGCGGACTTAACAAGTAATCGGAGAGTTCCTCTACCTAAGAGAAGTTTTCTATGGGAGGCGGGTAAGTCTGAAGACAAAATAAAATATAGTTAATTATCTAACCAAGACATTTTAGGATAATAAGGTCTTGTGTCGTTTTTTTACTTATATAGTTAGTCAACATAACCACTATTTTAATTTGTTTCGTATAAGTTATTATTTTCGGAGATTTGTCTCAACAGGAAAAAAAAATGTTAATCGTAGCTATTTGTTTAAAAAAGAGTATCTAAATTCTATTCATTTTTACTCGAAGTCTCATGCTATCCTTAGCCTCTCATCTCTTTTTTTTCTTTCTTTCTTTCTCTCTCTCTCTCTCTCTCTCTCTCTCTCTCTCTCTCTCTCTCTCTCTATCTCTCTCCCTCCGCATTTTGGATGACGCACTGAATACAATCAATAATCAAAACAGTTGGCTTTTTTCTATTAATTCCGTCTTTAATGTTTACCTTGTATCTTTATGTCAATGATTTTCCCTTTTAGGCGTGTGTGTTTTGTTATGTACAGAGACCAAATTATTGCGTTTCTTCTTTTGTTTTTGTGTTGTTAATTTTCATCATTTTTTAGAATTTTTTTTTTCTTTTTCCACCAAACAAGGCATATTCTTCTGTACGTCAAAACCACAACGACTTTCAATTTCCAATCGAATGCCATCGTCATTACTGGAGTAAAATTGAAATCGTTTTTTTTTATTTCTCTCTTTTAGCCCACACTGCTCTATCAATATTTCTGTGAGCAGTAAATACGGATTCATAGTGCAGTATTGGCAACCCATTGAGAAGACGACATTGCTCAACATGACTCACTGAATCAAGCCCTTCTGTGGCTTGTTAATTATCAAACCTTTGTCATGCAACAACAAGCCAATCACAAAGGACTAAAAGCTCGATAAACTTAGTGCCCTTTTAAGAGAACTTTGCTCTTAAAGGAATGTCACTTTTAAAATTTTATCAAGGAATTAATTTTTTTTTAAAATAAGCAGTGAAATTTAAAACCATAACCTCGATTCATAGAAAAGATTAATGATGTGTTTTCTTAAAAAAGGGGAGATTTAAACAAAGAAGAACAAGGGATATAGGAGAAAAAAATATGTTCAATTATTAAAACAATTAAAGGCTATACAAATTATAGGAAGAGGAATATGTCCTGGCAGAGAGATATGTAAAGAGAAGTAGAAAGATGGCGAGAGAGTTTGATCAAGAGAATGAGAAATATAGAGACGGCTAAATAAAGAGAGAGAGAGAGAGAGAGAGAGAGAGAGAGAAGGAGAGAGAGACATGGAGAGAGAGAGAGAGAGAAGAGAGAGAGAGAGAGAGAGAGAGAGAGATATTACTATTATTATTGTTATTATTATTATTTTTTTTAAGTCACATTCCTCTCTTTTGTATATTTAGAAACGTATGATCCAAGTAAAAATAAATATTTTTATTTTGTATAAATCTACAAATTTAAGACTCTATATTAAATTGTTAACTTGTACATATCTAATTGGTTGAAATGTGTACATTGTGCTTTAATCATATTGATATTTGTTTTTAAAAAGACAATTTCAATTTTATTTAAGACAAGTATTTTAGGCCGTTCCTTTGTTTTGGATAATTATTTAGAAAATCATGATTCAAGTAGAAAAAAATGTTATTTTCTTTGCTTCACGAAAATTAAACTCTATAATTATATTTGGTTAAGTTGTAAATATTTAATTGGTTGAAATATGTGCATTGTGTTTTAATTACAGTAATATTTTTTTCGACAAAGCAATAATAAAATTTAATGACCTGTTTTCAGACCTGTTATTTACATATGTCGTTTTGTAACCAATATATGCTTATTGAGCTTCGCTTTTTTGTTTAAAATGCAGTTTATTTCATAATGTAAAATAATTATTTTGATTTAATAAAAGACTATCTAAAGACTAACATATTACTTCTTTTTTATACTACTTAAGATGGTCTTAAAGATAAAATATGATAATATTGACAAATACACTAGCGATTCTAGAGGATTAAAATGGGCATGTTTAAATAAAAGTCTTTATCTTATTTTGAAGAGAAAATTGTAAGAAAATGACCTTGGCCCATTGATACGTGATTTTCAATATGAAGGCTAATGTTTTGTGTGCTAACGATACTTATGTTGTTTATCAAAATATGTATTCAGTCCAGATTATACGAATGCGATAAGGAAACCATTTTAATTGTTTTTAAACATCAAATACGAGAAAGGCTCACAGTTTTAATTTGCATCATTAGAAATGATGTAAAGCTAGAAAATTAGCTCGTTAACTTTTTTTTTGGAACCTGTGTTTATAATGCATTGTAAAAAAAAGAGGAAAATGTACGTAAATAACGACTACATAAATAGCTTCTATAGCACAATGTCAGTAAGTTACAGAAAGTCAATCACATTACGTGCTTAATGGAACATGGATTCATAAAACCATATCAAAAAGATAATTTCTTATTTATGAGGTCTTACCAAAATAAATCAGCAAAAAGGACAACATTGTAAATTAAAATCGCTATAAATTCGAATTCGGAAGGTTCCTTTCAATTGCCTGCTTAAAATCACATGTTATTAAAATGACTACTGGATACAGATTTGAAAAGAAAATGCCTGTCATTTTTCACTGTGGCTTCCTTGTAAACGTGAAAAAGTTAATTTAATGATGTGTTATACACCACTACTTTGGTTCACGATAGTCACTGTGATTATTATAAGCGTTTGGGCCATAATAATAATAATAATAAAAAGAAAAAGCAATAGATAATACAAAATATAGAAAAGTATCACATGTTCTAACTACTTTAAAAATTTCATTTTCTGCATTCAGTTGAATGAATTTTGTTTGAATAAATGACCAGCTTTTACTTTTTTCTAGTCAAGGCATATTCCTGAAGATTTCTTGTTTTCAAAAATTGTAAAACATGTTAAAATTACAGAAACATCATAATTTCCATAGAAAACAAAAGAAAATGTTTGTTTTTTTTTAAAGTTGAAACGTTTAGCTGACGAAAAGTAAAAATTTCAAACGCTCTTTTGGGTTATATCCATGCGACACAGGGCACGATATATTTATTTATAGGCATACTTACAAATGTCTCATAGCATGTTGAGAAAAAAATACAGAATCACCATAGTGCAAAATATCCTATTAAATGTTTTAAACGCTTAAAGTGTCCTTAAAAAAAGAGCGTAAAATTACAATGCAGTAAAGCTCTGGTTTCTTTAATAATTCCCTGTCGTTGATTCAGCATAACTATTTTAATTTTTTTTTTTGCAACAGCAACTACATATACAACTGGCGCATTTCGCGTAATATGAAATTGAAGTTATAGTTAAAGTAGTAAATGCCGTTATGTTCATGTTGCAAAAGGCTGTAGGCAGCACTCATAGCTCTGTGTTTGGCATAATTATCTGGAGTAGTTTTGGAAACCACGACATTTTTGGACTGGCGCATTTCGCTGATAAAACTGAAACTATGTTAAAACAGTGAATATCGGTAAGGTTCATATTGCTATAGAATTCGAGAGACGCACACAGGTCCGTGATTGGCATATCTGGGCAACCGTCCACCCACAATGAGGTGGTGATTAGTAGGGAAGTTTTTAAAACTAAAAAAAAACCCTGTTATACAGAGTAAGCATAAGGGAAAAGGTTTACCGTAATTGAGATTGTGTTTGATCAACGTGGTATACAGTGATAAAAATAAACAGAAACAATATCGAAAGACCTTACATTTTTTAGAAAAAAAAAATATCACAAAAAGATCAGCTTTCAAAAGCTCTTTCAAATTGTATCCTTGCCATCAGGGCACCATATATTTTTTATAGGCATATTTACAAATGTCTTATAGCATGTTGAAAAAAAATACAGAATCACCATAGCGTACATAATATCTTATTATATGCTTAAACATGTCCTTAAAAAAGAGCTGATTCAATATAATTTTTTGTGCCGGTTGGGGACTTTGGACACATTTGAACTATGCTATAAAACTTAAAATTGTCTTTCCAGAATACATTCCTTTAGAAAGTGAAAATATTTTCGAGGAGAGATACGTCAACAGTTTCATGCTGTGTTAAACGCTTAATGAAAATCGTTGTAAACTTCATTAGTGCTTTCTCGTTGTATTGCCCTTGCATGCTATTAATTTGTAAGTCCTAAAAATGACTTACATACGGTTAGTTGTTTCTTGTAGTGAGGCTATTTTTTTACCCTATGATTACAAAAATATATCATGAACACAATCTACAAACCCTAATCGAGATAGTAATGAAAGACAAAAGAAGAAAAGTAAGTGAAAACTATGACGTTCTTGTACAGTTTACATCATTATTTAGGATACACAATGTTGTTGGTTTGAATCTGATTCTGAACATATATCTAGATCTAAGTTCCAGATTTTAAACTTGCTACAGCTTTGTTATGTTTATTGTGACTCAATCAAGTTGGTACCATACTATATTTTGCAATAAACACCAAATTCCAACTTATTCTAAACAATGTCATAGATCAAGGTTTCAAAGTTTTTAAAGTTGGCTCGGCACTGCGCCTTCTCAAAATGTTTTAAACAGTCGATCAACTTTCGATTTGTTTGCTGTTGAAGGAAGGGGAGAAAGCAGTTACACCTGCTCGTATTTTTGACATTACATTTGCTGTTTTATTGATTCGTTGGTTTTGGAAAAATTGACTCCTTTTTCAAACCTTACAAATTGTATACCTAAAGGTTGTTGAACTGCCCTAGCTTTAAGAAAGAAGTAGATGTAGAGTGAGATTGTGTTTGGCAAGCTCCCCGTTTCAATTGCACTATTTAAAGATATTTGCAAAACATCTCACCAAATCTATATTCCTTTGGGATATTCTAAAAAGTTATAAAAGCTATGTCATTTCTAGTTGCATTGTAAAGATTGTATAAAAAAATACGATAATCAAGTTGGTTATCATAAACGCCTGGCCCATATTTAAAAAAGAAATAACAAAGTGTCTTTTCAGAAGGAAAAAAATATCACACAAATCTGAAATAGTTTCCAGATATTTTTTAAAAACTATATTCAAACAATTTGCATAGCGTCCTTCTAAACAAAAGCGTAACAGTTGTACTTGCAAGACAGGGCACCTTCTTAAAACATGTTCAGAGAAAATTCAGAACCAACATGATTTACATAAAAAAAAAAATGTTTTAAAATCTGAAACGTGTAAAAAAAAAAAGACCAAAATCATTCAATTCAACAAAGCTTCAGGTTTTATTGAAACTAACTTGTATTTTACTTAACTTTTTGTGCCGGTTTTTTTTTTAAGACCGCGATTAAACTTACGACTGGCGTATTTCACAAATGAACTGAAAGTTGTAGTTAGAGCAATGGATATCGTTAAGGTCCAACCTGGTAAAGGTTGTGAGCGAGACACACAGCTCCGTGTTTGGATTATCTGGACAACCGTTTCCCCACAGAGAGGTGTCAATGATGGAGTTAGTGGACAGCCAGGTGAAATCATTCCCAGACTTAGCAGCTCCAATGTGGTAGTCCCCCCAAGGTAGGAATCCCTTAAAAATGGATATGTCAGTTATGAATGTGAAGTCATGCAGATATGTGCAACAATTATGTGAAATTCATTGGTTCTTTTTTATTTACTAAGATTTAGAGCAAACAACATGGATGAGAACTCTGTGAAATTTTAATTGAGTTACATACACCATTGTAGGATGATACATCTGATTGCATAACAATTGTTATAATTTTATACATTTGGGGCAATGTGGGTGCAAAATCACTGCAGGTAACAGTAATAGTGTCAACGCTGAACATTCCGTCTATTTAAACTTGTAGTTTTGGGTATTTGTATAGTGTGCCATTTACACGCTATCTTAGTGCATATCCATAATGCGATTACATGCGCTTCGTCTGTGTCTTATCGCATTTTGATCAGTCTCTGTTTTGATTGACATGTTTTGGGGGATTTTCCCAGCAGGTATTGATCCAGTGTAGTATGGCTGTGACGCAAAGAACATAACCAGGCAAACGCTGTGCTCATATGAAAGATGGCAGTAGGCCTAATAATGATAATAATTATGCAGACTATTCTCATGTAGCTTAGTCAAAGAATTTAACACATTATAATAGCTTTGTCCATCATTTGCCAAATCTCTCTTATGTGGTGATGTGATATAAATTATACATGAGTTTTCACAAATATATAAATTATAAATGAGTTTTTACAAAACTGGTCATTAACAAAGAAAATTCACCGCAATAGTTACGGTCATATAAAGGAATTATATCTCTTACTTAATTACAATGTATAACGCAAAACGAACTCTAAAAACAGTGGTATTGTACAAATAAATATGAAAACAGTGTAATACATAAGCCCTTTTTTCATTACACTTTTAAACCCAGAGCATCAGTGTAATTTTTTTTTTCTTTTATCTTTTGAAAACCGAAATTTAATGTGAGTAGTGTCAATGTTCGCAGCCAACTCACCTTAAAGTAGTTCAGTTTAGCGACAGTGTCCAAAGTCACTAGATCTGCCTGTTCCGATTGGCAGTATGAGCGTGCAGAACCCCATGCACGGTTCTGTGTGTATACTCTAACAGAAATATTTTATGTAAACAGCAGTTCTTTGACATTTGAAATACATACATATGTAGAATATGTGTAAGTAGTTTAACTGTTTTCGTTAGTACTGTATTGTTAAGGAAAAAAAACAATCATTTTTTAAATAATAAAAAATATAATTATTTTGAGTTAAGTGAAACTATTACCAACGGGTTAGAAGTTTTTAAATACATGTAATTAAATGTTGGTACATTTTTTATTTAACTGCAAATACTTTTTGCCAATCGCTGCGTTTATTCAGAGAAATAACCATCAAGTTTTATATAAAGTAATAACTAATTTAGGTTAAATAATTTACTCAGTTTTAAAGAAAAATACAGAGCCCTAATTTTGTTTTCTTGTTACCATTTTTGAAGGTATTTTTTAATTTCCAAATAAAAACATGTTGTGGCGTTGCATAATTGTTATTCTTTATCTAATAAATAATTTGCACTGAGTTTCTCACTGGCTTGCTTACTTGTAACACATTCCAATATCTGCATCATCAGTGTAAGGGCTTGGACATGTGAACGGCTCTTTGAAAAAAAGCCAGGTTGCCAACACGTATGTAGGCACTTCATTGCCGCTCAGTCCAACAACCATGCAATCCTAGAGAAATGAAAAAAGAATTTACAGTTCGTTAATACTTAAACTTCTCAGCTTAAACCGAAAAAAATCGACAGGCCTCGATGTGAAAATATCGCTTTACAAAACTTTAGTTCTGTCTAAGACGTACCGTTGTCTAAGCCATCACTAATCAAATAGAAACTTTTGATAAAATGAAAGACGGGTTGTCACTCTATCAATTAATCAAATTTGATTGTTCATATCAATATTACGTTTATTCTTTTGCTAGATGTACCTACCGTTGAAGTTATATCGTAGAAAAATCTATCACAGTTCTCAGTGCGGTCACAATAGGCAGCGCATAACACCTTACTGCTCACGGAACTTACGGACCCAAGTGATCCATAGCCCAAAGGAAACGATGCATATGTTGCTTTATTGTATATGGCAGTTCTAGAGTAAAAGAGAAAAATAAATATGGAAATAAAAATAATGTTTTATGGTACAAAAAACGTTTGTTGAATAAACTGCACTTTGAAGGAAGAAAGGAAAACGTGTAATGATGGTGATTATAATAAGTTTGTTTATTTATCGAAACTTTTTTAAAGAATAGATTATTCAGCTAAGATAAAATAAGATAATATAAGATAGGTATACTTGTATTGTCAGTCGAAGAAAATTGTCATCGTGGTTAAATAGTAAAGGTAGATAGAGAATAATATATTATCATAATACTTATTTTAGAATCATAGGAAAATGTATATGGCTATTTTTTTATAAACAATAACAATAGTTGATTTACAATGGTTATAATGCACCATAGGAGTGATCTATTTGTATTTATATCATTGTGGAGTTCCCACCTGCACAATTTATTCCATTGTATTATTACTAATTAACATCACCGTGAGGAAGTATACAGACTAAGGATACGAAACACTTTAGACACAATAAACATTAAAAGACCATTAAACTCTGTGATAATTAATATAACACTTTGTCCACTACCACCTTACCTGTACTACTACTACTACTACTACTACTACTACTACTACTACTACTACTACTACTACTACTACTACTACTACTACTACTACTACTACTACTACTACTACTACTACTACTACTACTACTACTACTACTACTACTACTACTACTACTTCTACTTCTATTTCTTCTGTCGCTGCTGTTGCTGCTGTTAGTGCTACTACAACTACTGCTACTACTCAAAAGAGGAAAGAATCAGATCATGAGTTCTTATGGTATAGAATTTACCTTAACTCGGCCTTGAAAAGTGCGATGTTTTCCATCAGAATTGCCATACATAGAACAGCCCGACAATCTAAGAGGCACATCTTGTTTATCATGCAACACCGACTTTTTTACTTTTGTAGAGGTATGTTTGTTTTTTTGTTTCATATTTGAAAAATCACCATACATTGGAAAGCTTTATCCATTTTAATTTTTAGTTGTAGTTATTCCCTTATAACAAGTTTCTGTTCGTGGCTCACTCACTAGCACAGCATCCAAGGCTGCATGAGAAATAAGCAGCTGTTGGATTCAATAATCGTTACGAAAATTTGTTAATTACTTTGGCCTTTAGTGTAACACCCATTCCTAACCGGGTCCGCAAACTAGCCTTGGCAAAGAATCCGTCTTTACAGAATTAGTGTTATTGGCTTGACTTTCGACATTTCTCAAACATACCGTGCGATATCAAAAGATTGCTCAAGTTGATCAAACCACAAAGCTAATACTAAACAAAATGAGAAAATAGGAGGGGGACTGAAAAAGGGACCTTGAGAGAATAACAATATATCAATTTTCTATACGCAAATTAAAGAAAGAGTGGGTTGAATCCATGTTTAAACTAAACTTTCTTGCACAATTTTTTTGTTAGCCGACAGTATACCTGTGTTTCAATTTTCATTGAAGTTGTGTCCGTTTACTATTTTGAGCTTGTAAAACGTTAAACTTACCAACATTTACAAAACATTGTAATTTCTTAGTGGTATAACTACACTAACCACTAACCCAGGAAATCTTTTTTTTAATATGTAGAGATGGCCATTGGTTATATGTTAGGCACGTATACAATCCATGTAAGTATATGGATATGGCGAGATTGCGTGGGTATGACTGGCAGTTTAGGGCTACTGAATATCAATACGCTTGATTGATCGCAGCAATTTGTTGTGGACTTTACTAAGATCAAAGAATTTTTCACCATGAACTTAACTTGAACAAAAAAGGCTCAAGTAATGCATTGTTGATAACAAGACTTGTGAGCGTGGCTTAAAACTGAAGTTAAGGACTGAGTGATGCATTGATAATTGAGCATAAATTGATGATTTCGGAATATTAAATTATATGATTTTTTTAAATTTTCGTGTGATTATAATAATAAGTATCGGCAATTTCAACAGTCTCATCTTCAGTCAAGATAGTTTTTCATTATATTTTCGATCCAACGATAACGATCCAGGGATGACGATCCAACGATGACGATTCAATGACAACCGTCAAAGATGGCAATCCGACGATGATGACGATCACAAAGACGGATAAAGAGGCTGATCACCGGGGCGGCAACAGCAGACATCAAAGACGATAAAGGTCAGGCAGGCTGGTCACAGCTACGATAATGAACAGCTGGCTCAAAGCAGCAAGTTCTTGAAGGCCTGCGATCGTTACTTAGGATAACTTGAGGACTGGGTGCTCGGAAGTGAAAGTCGATATGACCAGATGATAGATGGCAATTCCAGGATGTTCACACCAGGCAGGAATATAATTAAAGCTACATATAATTTATTTGATAATAAAAAATAGATAATAAAGTAAAGTTCGGACGTCTATTGGCTAGAACCGAGACAGGACAGGCTGACTAACTTTCCAACATCTCCAGAGGAACATTATTTCTCTCTCTTTGTCTCTCTGTCTCTATGTCCCTCTCTCTCTGTCACCCTCTGTCTCTGTCTGTTTGTCTCTCTGTTTTTCTATCTGTCTGTCTGTCTCTGTTACTGTCTCTCTGTCTTCTCTCTCTCTCTCTCTCTCTCTCTCTCTCTCTTTCTTTCTCTGTTACTCCGTCTCTCTGTCTCTGTCTCTCTCTCTGCCTCTCTCTCTCTCTCTCTCTCTCTCTTCACCCGTCTCTCTCTCTCTCTCTCTGTCTCTCTGTTGTCTCTCTCTTTCTCTGTCTGTCTGTCTGTCTTCTCTCTCTCTCTCTCTCTCTCTCTCTCTCTCTCTCTCTCTCTCTCTCTCTCTCTCTCTCTCGGTACATTTTATGTCGTTGGGAGAAGACTGGACAAGACCATAACTTCAGGCGTGTAAACTCTTGAAAGAAATAATAATCTACTATCCAAGTTGGAAACGTAAAAAATGCAGGTCTTACTCATTGACGGGCGTAATCACTAGTCGCATTAAATCATTGAGAATCATATGCCATGTGTACCTAACAAGATATGCTGTCAACATTTTTAGCTTATCTCTCTTGACATCTTTTAAAATGTTTTCACCCATAGACATTGTTCATTGTCGATAGTTAAGTTAGAACGAGCACTTTTAAATCGACCAAATTAGTTTTCTTTTAGGCCATGGACGATTTACTATTTAAAGAAAAGGAAATTAAACAACAATAGAGTCTTGAAAATGTTAAAATTTAATATTTTAAGGGACGTAGGCTTAATCATTTACATAATGATTTAGTTAAGCATTGGTTATATCCCTTGGATCATATTTTTATCCAAGGGTCATCATTGTTGCGGTTACATTATTGTATTATTATAATTATAAAAGTAGGCTCTTGTTTTTATTTGCTTACCAGGAAAAGTCATTTTCTATACAAGCAATCCCATTAAAGCCAGTTTTTTATGTTGCTTGGCGACGAATGTAATCAATATAAGCTATACACGTATTTCGGACAGGTCCTTAAACTAACGTCTACCAATTTTACGTTGTGCTTTACAGAGACAGAGGGGGATACCATGGCTCTCGTCTCAAACGGTCACATTATACTAAAATCGACTAAACTAGCAGGGGACGAAGGATCGTAGGTTTCGAACCAGGGACCTTCCGCTTTGGAGACCAACTCTCTACCACTTGGGCTAGTTCGCCCCTCCCCCCTCCCCAGTCTATGAAAGTTATGTACGAGATCTTTAATTTAGGTTCCAGCCCTAACAAACAAAGCTAAGAACTTGTGAACGATTTTGGTACTCAACCCATATAGCATGGAAGCCTATTATCTAAGACCATCTATTCACTAGCAAAGAGCAGCTAACCTGGGCTATATCTTGCCCCGCCATTTATTTTTTAAGGGTATGGTGAAATTTACCACGTATATTTCCCTAGGACTATTTTTTTTAAACATTTGGCTTTTCCATTTTTCTGGTGTGTTAATGACAACGTTTGCAATTAAAATATAACAAAAGAAAAGTGCTCAATTAATATAAAGAAGAGTTATAAAAATGTAAATACAATTTCAATAAAATTAAAATAAAAAAAAAAACATTTACATATAAGGATAAAATATGAATTATATAATAATACGTGTAATGAGTTTTTTTTTGTTTTTTTTTTAAATTTAATCAGATTTTACAGTGCTCAACTTTTTTATGTATTACTGCAGCAAGCGATGATGAGAAATATTATGAAAACAAACGATATTTTTACAAAACGGATACGTTGCTGGAAATATTTTTCTGCATAATTACTTGTTTTGCTTGATATGTATAAGAATTTCCCTAACTTTGCTTTTTTAAACATACAAAACAGGTTTAACAAGATGATGGACATTTATTGCATATGCAGTCAAAAGTCTTGACTGTCGTTAGACAAACTTCTTTTATTAAAAAAATACATATGAACGACTTACTTTGAAACTTTTGTAGTCTTTTATGACACTATCTCATTTTCAAGATCGCTTTAAGTTTACTATTGTATTGTCGTTACAATCCGTTACACTATCTCATTTTCAAGATCGCTTTAAGTTTACTATTGTATTGTCGTTACAATCCATTATCTGTGTTTCTTTTTTATACTCTCTGCAAACAAACCACCTAATCAACTTTATAAGTTTGCAATTGAAAAAAAAAACTCGTTGTTTTATCTTGATTCCAAAATGAGTCCGTTGATGTCCGTTTTCCAATGATCTTTTTATATCGGCGTAAAAATACCTCCAAGATTAATATTCAGGAACATTCTTTTTGGATATGTGCTTTATTTTTCAACATGCTGGGATACCCGTTCATGGGAAAAGATTCAATACCTTTTTTTTAAAAGGTAACCTTTCTGTTCTGGCTATTAGTGTTAGTCATGAAATCTATATTTTTATATCTCTACATATTAGATTAAAATAATAGAGACTGGCATTTGTTAAAAGTCAAAAGATTGAATTACATCATCACTTTGGTAACGTTTATAGCATGTCAACTAAGAAAAACACTGACCGCCGATGTAAACAGTTCTCTAAAAAAGAAAGATTCTTTCTGAGGCTAAATCTATCAAGAATTTGAAACTGTAATAGCATTTCAACCCACAGGAAAAAACGACCACGATTTATCAAAGGCTAAATGCAAAAAATGGGGTTAAGTCAATAAAACATGTATTTTTCTATTAAAAAAAAAAACATCTGGCAAGCTTCGACCTCCCGACCTTCAGGGTGTAAAGCAGACATGATAACCACTACACCACAGACCCTTGTTTTTGTATGGAGAGACCTTGCTCTCTAGGAGCTCTCGCTCTCTCTCTCCCTCTCTCTCTTTCACTCTCTCCATCTCTCTCTTTCTTTCTCTCTCTCTCTATCTCTCGATTTACATCTCCTATGTTCTCCTGAGAGATTTTTTCGGCGTGTGTATTATGCACAGAACTAAGATCTCACCTAGGTTTAAGTTTCCCACCTTATGACAGGATCATTGGTAGAAGATAAAGGATCTTGGCTAAGATGAAAAAAAATGGAATAATAAATAGTTGTCTCTATGTTGACTGTGTGCCAAGTGTCTACAATATAGTTGTATGCGTAACCCTCGTTTGCCTAAGGGGAATTAAAAAAAAATCTTCTGAATACTGATATTGATTTTTAGATCTAGAGTCTGAGCAGGCGTTGTTTGAGAGCCATTTTAGATCCAGGCATGGCTCTTGAAAATTAATTTTGGTAAAGCCAAGATTCAGGTAATAAATGAAATATGCCTGGGCCTAATCTAGATTTGTTAATGACTTGTTACAATATAGATCTACATTTATGAGGATTCTTAAAACATTCGACAAGAAAAATAATACCAACAAATGTTAATATGATCACCATTGAAACAAAAAAGGCTTGTTACACCTCGAAGTCAAACAATCAGCTGACCGGCAAAAGTTACAAATGTTGAAAATTCGTGACTTCAATCGAAAAACGAAATCAAGATTCCGCAAAAAGTGATGCGAACATTTTAAGCGTGCGATATTTCGTTTGATTTTTAAACAGCATGCAGAACAATATTTTGATACTTGATAATGTTATACTAAAAAACCTAGTACTCAGTGCTCTGCAATAGCCTAAGTGCTGCCGTTTTTCAATGCGTAGAAAGCAAAGCTCTTTTAAAATCCTTTTAAAAATTAGTTCATCTAGTACTTAGTGAACCTAGGAGTGAAAAGTATCCATAAGGATTTTTTATTTTTTATTTCTTTCAAACACAAGTAGCCAAGAACTTAAATCACTAGGTAGCTTTCCCCAAAACAAGATATTATGAAAAGATAAAAACAGTTGAGCTGAGTTTGTTTTACGGCACGTCAGCACAATAACGGTTATTATTGTGCCCATGATGTATATGAAAAAAGGAAAAAAGTTTTACAAAAATGCCTGTTTTATAATTATTCTATTTTTTTCTTAAGGAGTGACCTACATAGAAAAGGGGGTGTCCGTTCTGCCTTAAGATTTGGCGGTCCGCCGGTGAAGTGTGATTGGCATAAAAAGATGGTACACCCCATCGCTATGTTTTTGTTGGCTCTTACATCCCACATCCAGGACCTGGAAACTTCTATTTTAGCGGTTATTTTCGAAAAAGTGAAATACTAAAAAAAGGGAAAAAAGAAAAAAAAATCTTATTTTAAAACGTTTTGATGCCTTTTTTTTTCTTCTTCTCTTTTTCCTTATTTTTTTTTGTCTTTTCTATTCGTTGTGTGTGTGTGTGTGTGTTTTTTATCTGGGGGTTGGGTCAAAAACCTACTGCTCAAGCTTTTTACTATAGTATCATGTTTCATATAAATCTGTGTTAGAAAGAACACTTATTTGCTACAAAAACCTAAGCCACTTTTTGAAGTTAAAATGAAAAAGAGTTGAGTTGAGTTGATTTAACGTCCAACATCAGCACAAAATAGACTATATTGTGGACGGGCCCCAAGACTGACCCCTGACACTTTTATGTGCTGCCACACAGGAGACAGGGCGGGGATAACATGACTACTGTCTCAGCAGGTCACATTAAACTGACACCGATCCAACCAGTAGGGAGTGTATTCGCCAGGGCTAGAACTCGGACCTTTTGCGTCGGAAGCTGATGTTCTACCCCAGAGCGATCGCGCCCCCCTTAAAAGAAAAAAACAATAAAGTGCTTTAAATTATTAACTTAGTGTGCTATTTAGTTGTGTTAACACGGTTTTAAAAACATACATTCGTTGATATAACTTTCTGACATTTCCTTACATTCAGCAAACCAAACTAGGCCTTTGACATGTATTTCATAGATACTTTTGACACTGACGCAAATGGAATATGTTGATACTAAAACAGAGAAAAAAGAAAAGTAACGTAGAATATGGCGCATTCAGTGGTTTTAAAAGTGTTACATTATACTGTATTTAAGTCGGTACCTTCTCCAAAGGGCAAGAGATAAGATAATGGTATATAATACATTTAGTTATGACCCTCATATACCACTGTACTGTTCTTTTACATATTATAGCAAGAGTTAAGTGTGCTTGTCCCGCTGACAGCTAATTAGAATTGGACAGAAACACGTTTCCAGCCAATAGATTGGGCCGGGCACTGTAAAAGTGACACTTCAATGCCGCCTCTTTGGAGTCTTGGGCCAAATCTTACAACATTAGCTCTCTAAGTTGCCAAGTTAAGAAACTCCTTTACCGTGATCATGCTGAGTAACTCCGTTTCTAGCAACACATGTTTTGCGATCCATGCAATAATATCGGATGACATAATTACGCCCCTTAGGTCTAAGGGTTCTTTCATGCTTATTGGCTTCGTGAGTCTAGAATAAATATACGATTAGACGCCGCTTCCAATTCTCTTACCTACCGTCTTGTGGCGAAGTGTCTACTGTGGCAGAGCGTTGTTCTACCAAATGAGAGGTCCGTGGTTCAAAACTCACGATCGATAAAAAGTTGATTTGTCCAATTTCATCCCCTACTGGTTTGCATCGGTGTAAGTATAATGTTACCGGCTGAGACATGCGTTTTTGCATCCCCGATATGTCTATGTGGGAAGACTTAAGTTTTGGGAGCCGTCTAAAATATAGCTCTTAATGATAGTGCTTACATTAAATATTTTTATCCAACTAGTTCAACTCAACCTACCGTCTTCATTTTCGCTTTGAATACCTTTATCGCAAGATCTCTAATGCCAGAACAGGTCAGTCCATAACTGTCATCATAAGAGGCCACTCCATCTTCTCACGGGTCGAGATGGTTCTGGAAGGTAAACAGAACCACCAGACCATCAACATGCCAGCGGATCATTCATGAGATCTCTTCATACAAGAATGCTTTTCAAAAACCGTTAACAGTCCGGCTCATACTTGACCTGTGAGCAGGCGTTTTTTTCTTCAACCTTTTGGAATTCTATTAGTGTTTTTTGCGTGCCAAAAAAACACGTTATTTAGAAAAATAAGTGTATTGGTGGTAATACGAAATTCCGGTTACATCGAAGGTCATGAAGTAATTTTGATACCTGCTTTCTTTCTTCTTGTAGTAGAGCATAGTATAAAAAAAGTGCTGACTTTGAACTTTAGGCAAGAAAAGCAACTCAACTTAACCTAACTCCTTTTTATTGTTCTGTTTTTAACTTTCCTTTCTTGCGTCTTTTTTATGGTTCGTCGAAATTATCTAAAATGCGATAAGCAATTGGTGCTGTCGTGTTATGATAGCACACGGCTGGGGTTAAACTAATAATTCATGTGTAAAAAAGGAACTGCTAGATAGAGGGAGGGCGAGAGAAAGAGAGATAGACAGAAAGGGATAGATGATAGAAAGAAAAAAAATGGGTGAGAAATGACATACATATAAATGGAGAAAAATAACCTAGCGACTGGGGATAACAGATAATATTTAAGATTAACTCATATAGAAATACATTAATAGAGATAAATAATGAAATATAGAAAGAGAGAGAGAGAGAGAGAGAAAGAGAGAGAGAGAGAGAGAGAGAGAGAGAGAGAGAGAGAGGCATATGGAAGAAAAATAGTGATAGCACATGAGGAAATACTGAGACATATTAAGTAAGGACATTATTTTTCTTTTCAAATTAAAAACTCTGTTTTACTTTTGGCTCGAGACATATGATTGAAATATCATATTCTCTTCTATCCTGTTGCGATAAAGCCACATGCTGGAATTTGAAAAAAAAAATAATAATAATGTAAAAGTTCTATTTCTTGCAACTGATGCTAGGGCTATGCAAAATGCTTTGTTATTGAATATTTTATAAACAAGGATGTAATTGGTTCTGGGATTGCGTAAAGACAAACATGACGCTTTTTTATATTAAAAAAACAACAACATGAAGAAAGTCGAAACTGTGAATAACGTATTGTCGAGTAATGAGAAATGGTGATATTATTCTGTTCTCACTCTAATATCCATGACCTTTATATTCGATACAATTATAAGAGATACGGAGAGGGAAATAATGAATTAGTAGAGATTAAAAAAATTTAAACTTGTTTTGTTGTCGTTGTGTTATTTCTTTTTGTATTTCATTTTCAATTGATGTGCAAACTGTAACATGGAGATTATCTGTACTACAATGTTGCTTGAATTACATTTACAAATTAATCTTCTAAAATATACAGCCATAATCTGTTCCAGCTAGCTATTTTCCACATATCACTATCAAATTTATGCATATAAATACAGTGAAAAGGGCTATTGATGAAAAAACGATCTCTTCGCGTCCCATGTGTATCTGGCTTTGTCTACAACATTTTTGGGTACCGTTTTAATATCAAACCTTAAACAGTAATTTCTCTGACGATCATCACACTTTTCCAGGACGTTTACGGGGATCGTTTGACAGCGTGTTGACAAGTTACATGCTTGTACATACATTGGGATAACTGAACGGAGCTTTGCATGTTCATTTTGTCTTGTAAAAAGTGTGTTTCTCGAATATTTGGTTTAAAAAATCGTGGAGATTTTCAGCTGTTGGGCAGATGATATGAGGCAACACGTTACAAAGACAAAGTACTATAAACATTGCTTAGCGGCGTGCAATGTAGTCGGACCTTAAACAAGCCAGATCAGTGAAAGTGCATGCACGTACATGTTGGATATTAAGTTTATTCAGTGCCTAAACTTTCTGCCATCTCTGACACCATTTGCTGTATTTTATTGTCTTCAGTTTGGGGTATTAAATGTAAAAAGATATATGATACCACTGAAAATGTCTTTATATCTTCCAACTGACACGTATGCTTCCTGTTTTGTTTGTTATTTTTTGTTGTTGTTTTTTTAACACTTGCGGCGAAAAGTTTAAAATAGATAAAATGATACATTTATAACTAGCAGATTCCGATAGATACTTGTTGATATTAAAAAAAAAATGATAGTGGCACTTTAGTCCTGTAACAAGCATCAATGTAAGTACCACATGCATTGTGTTTTTTTTTGTTCTTTTTTGAATAAAAACAATAATTTTTTTGGCTGATAATAGAGAGATTAAAAAAACCATTGTTAAAAAAAAATACATTATTTACAAATTTGCATAGTAATGGCTTTATAATTATAGATGACCTTAGGTAACATATGAGGCGTAAGTATATAAAATTCCTAAGGAAAATTCCCTCGTGTTTTAAGCGACCCTTTTTAACTTATCCTTCATCCCTCGTCATCGTTTCATTCCCATTATCATATAAACATTTATCTCAATGTTTTCCTTTCTTGCTTTCTTTTTTATATGTAACTTTAAATTTCATATGTTTGCATATTGAAAGGCAGATTTAATGTTTTGTAATTTGTGAACCAAATGTCTAAAAGTTTTAAAAATCAATGGAATACATAAACCTGTTAATTTACTAAAAAAATTAATACAGGTGTTTTTTTATTGTGTTACAAACCTGATAGTACTGTGAATAGATATTATCAAAATAATTAAAGTTGTAGCTAAACAAGACCATTGTTTTCTTTCCTAGTTAAAAAAAGTGTGTGTGTCATATACTTTTTCTTGAATGTGTGTATTATTGTTCTCCACTAGTCCTCAACACGGTCATCATAGTTTCTTTGCCATTTGCCTTTTATCTCTTTCATTCGTCCTCAAAGCGAAGGTGCCCGTTCCGTAGATAAATATTTCATAAACGAAAAAGTTAAGATATTGGGAGAAATAAACCGTAAACTTTGTGATGAAACAAAAAAATTATTAGATAGTTGTGGGGCGTGTAACTAGAACAACAACAACAAATGGACTATAATGTTGAAGGCTAGCATATAAGAGGTGAAAAAGATCAAGAGGAAGAGATTATGAGAAATCAGGGGGATCTCATTGTCAAAGTCCAACAAAAAGGCATCGCATGGAACATAGCTGATCAAAACAGAAATGAATGTAAGTCTGACAAGAAGGGTAAATCCTGCAATGCAACCGATGTAGTCTACATAGTATTATATGTAAGTAGTAACTCTAAGCCCATATACTATATTCTTTTGTGGGTAACATTTAACGATTAAAACGATTTTGTCTAGAGTAGATGACGTTTATGACTATGAAACCACCCTGTTTTCAGACCCAAAAAAATGATTTGACAATGCCTATGAAATTTGCGATATTTTAAAGATAATTATGGTTCTTCGCTAAGTTTTATACAATCAAAATCTTAATTTCCTATTATAAATGTTGACCCATCCGAAACAGACGTATGGCATCCATTTTGTAAATTCGACTATCGTCAAACTTGGCTGTTTAAGAGCAAGCATCATAAGCCCCAATGTAAGTTACATGTTACTTTTGATTTATCTCTGTATTATGTCATGTTACCAACAGTTTACTCGCTCTAGCACTTCCCAGGCAAGTGTTGTATGGACCAGAATGACATTTTGTGATTCTCTTAGATCCAGGTCGCTGCTGTAAATATCTGCTTCCGGTAACTGTCAACAATAAAGGTCTCTCTATATTTTAGCAAGAATTGTGTGTGTGTGTTACTGTATATGTGTGTGTTCATCCCTCGTCATCGTTTCATTCCCATATAAACATTTATCTAAATGTTTTCTTTTCTCGCTTTCTTTTTTGTATGTAACATTAAATTTCATATTTTTTGCACATTGAAAGGCAGATTTAATGTTTTTGTAATTTGTAAACCAAACGTCTAAATGTTATAATAATCAATGGAATACATAAATCTGTTAATTTACTAAAATATTAATACTGGTGGTTTTTTAGTGTAAGAAACGTGATAGTACTATGAATAGATATTATCCAAGCAATAAAAGTTGTAGCTAAAATTGCCATTATCTTTTTTCCTATTTAAAAAAAGAAACTATTTAATGTTGGTGTCTTATACTGTTTCATGAATGTGTGTATTATTGTTGTCCACTAGTCCTTAATACACAGTCATTATAGTTTCTTTGCCATTTGCCTTTTATCTCTTTGATTCATCCTCCAAGAGAATTGTCCCTTTCGCAGATAACTACATCATAAGCAAAAAAGTTAAGATATTGGGAGGAATAAAACCGTAAATTTGCGGTGAAAAAGAAAACTAGAATACAAAACAACAAATGGACTAGCTTAAGAGTTAACGGTAGTATCCAAGAGGTGAAAAAGATCAAGAGGAAGAGATTATGAAGAAATCAGGGGGATCTCATTGTCAAAGTCCAACAAAAAGGCATCGCAAGAAACAAATATGAGAAAAACAGAAAGGAACGGACGTCTGACAAGGTGGGCTAAATCCTGCAATCACTGTACATAGTGTTTTAAGTAGGTAGGTAACTCTAAACCCATAATCAAAATAAATATAATATATCCTTTGTGGGTAATTTAACATAATAAACCGATTTTGTGTATAGTAGATGACTTTCAACACTTTGAAGCAATATTGTTTTACGTCAGTGAGATTTATTTTGCGATTTGTAACGATCATTATGGTTCTTCGCTAAATATCATTTAAATCTTAATTCCCTACTATAAAATTTTGATCCAGCCGAAACAGACTATGGCATCAATTTTGTAAATTCGACTATCGTCAAACTTGGCTGTTTAAGTGCGAGTATCATAAGCCCCAATGTAAATTACATGTTACTTTTGATTTATTTCTGTATTATATCATGCTACCAACAGTTTACTCGCTCTAGCACTTCCCAGGCAAGTGTTCTATATACCAGGATGACATTTTGTGATTCTCTTAGATCCAGGTCGCTGCTGTAAATATCTGCTTCCGGTAACTGTCAACAATAAAGGTCTCTCTATATTTTAGCAAGAATTGTGTGTGTGTGTTACTGTATATGTGTGTGTATATATATATATACATATATATATCAAAGCATCATAATACAGACTGTCTACGGCTCAATGCTGATTTAAACACAAACAGATGGAACTGAGATGAACTGTCACCAGCAAAGGTCTCTCCATATTTTAACAAGGACTGTGTGTATGTGTATGAAAGCATCATAATACAGAATATCTAGTTTCTACGGCTCAATGCTGATGTAAACACTGACAGATGGGACCGATATGAACTGGTACGCCACAGCTCACAACCCTTCTCTTCCATTGTAGATGTTTTCGGCAGCGTTCAGGCTTGACCTTTTTGCCTAATATGTATCAAATGTTGAGAAGAGCGAAGTACCGTGGGGTAAAGTATGAACTCTTGGAAACATGCACAACAAAACATTGTTCTAAATCCACCATGTTGAACTTACACAGAACTGTGGAGTGAGGTGCCAAAAGACATTCGAGCTCGAAAGCAGAATGTTTATTTAGAGAACAGTCTCACGGTGTTTATAAAGAGGATGTTTACTTACATTATAAAATGTGGCAACAAGGGCGGACTTAAACAAAACAAGCGGGCGAAAAGTCAAGGACTCAAGGATTACTTTAACTGAAGTCGGTCACGCATACTTAATGTTTACCTAAAGCTATTGAGAATTTTCAGAAAAATTGACCCAGGGAGGAAAAATGCATGTTGGGAGAACATAAAAGCTAACAGAAATTGAAGTAACAAGATACAAATAAAAAAGAATAGCATTATTAACTTTATTGACTCATCAGTCTTGTGTAATGCTCTGGAACCAACAGTTGGGCTACGCTTACATATTTTTCATTGGCAAAATATTTTAATATAGACACATAGATAGATAAATACATAAATATATGGATATATAGATAGAGAGATAGATAGAAAGATCGATACATCGAGAGAAAAAATGAGAGTAGAGAGAGACACACAAAAAGACAGGAAGAGACAGCTGGAGGGGGGCGGAGGCAGGGAGAGAGAAAGAGAGAGAGAGAGAGAGAGAGAGAGAGAGAGAGAGAGAGAGAGAGAGAGAGAAAGACTTTTAAATATTGTAGCCTGGAAAAATTATCTAGGCATATGCAATGTCGTTCTTGTTGATATAAGCTCTAGAATGAAATTATTTTTAACCTAGAACAATAAACTAATAGTTTCTCGTTTTCTCTCTATCTCTCTGTCTCTCTATCTTCTCTCTGTCTTTCTTTCTCTCTCTCCAATCTCTTTTTTTCTGGGGAGAGGAGTGTGTGTGTGTATGTGGAAAGGGGGGGGGGGGGCATTTGTCGATAGTGGTAGAGCGTTGGTTTCCTTATCGGAAGATCCCAAGTTTTGCATCCAGGTTTGGTCAAATATTAAGTTTTACGATTTCGTATGATGTGATCAGCTAAGACAACACCCTCGCTCTGTCTTTGTGTGACGGCACGTATACTTTTCAGACGTTAGTGTTAGGACTCGTCCGCAATACATCATTTGTAATGCTGGCACCAGGCAAGCCACTAAACACACTCCCTTTCTCTCTCTCTCTCTCTCTCTCTCTCTCTCTCTCTCTCTCTCTCTCTCTCTATTTACTTCTTTCTCTATCTTTTTAGGTTGTATACATTTTTACAAGGCTCTTTTATAAAATAACGTGTTCTTGCGTAATCATATATAAAATCATAATTATTATGACCCTGTTCATACAGCTTCGTGCCTTTGTCAATTAACCTTTTTATACTTACGTATATAATTATGATCACAAAAAGCCTAATGGGATCTTCGTTCTACTAATTCAGCAGGGGTCAAAGTGCTATAAAAGCCCCATATAACAATATTTACTTTTTACTTTAGGAGTTTACAGAGGAGAAAAACGGAAATAACATGTATTGACAAAATATACCGAATACCAACGCAGTAGAGTTGGCGATGCAATTATGTTTCTTTTCCTCGTATTAAATCAAGGTTTCGTATGCTCAATATTTTGCCTATCCATCAGCACTAGGGCTGCTGACATCATGGGCTCCATTTTGTCTGCAGGAAGGAAGACAATTCCTGAAGTTCCTTGAGTGAGTTTGACAAGGACATTGTTGTTTATGCCCCCTGCAAGATGAAAATTAGGAATGTAAAACATACACACTGTTAGCCCAATGTTCTCATAGTTATTAGAAGCAGTTCCGACAACTGGGAAATTAAGCGAAGGTGATGATGAATGGCAATTAGAGCAGTATAATTATAACTGATCTAGTTTTAAAAAGCTTTATTTGAAATAATTATAACATGAAAATTTCTCTGAAGTCTGAATCACAGAGGTAACTTAGATTTAGCCCCCAAACCCGAATGTTTATGTTGCACTCAGCACGATTATAAAAAAATTGATTTAGAAGATTACAAAAACAGTTTGATAACCTACTTCAGAAAAACTGAGTAGTTTTAACGAAATCAGTTTTTAATTTTAAAATCAACATTGATTACATTGTGTGTGGATTAAAAGATAAAACAACTAAAAATGACCAAAGTATCACCTCGACACTTAAAAAGAGGAAGCTATTCTTTAATTTTATGTACGGTTTTTAAAAAGGTATTTTTTTTCATCTATTTTGTTCGTTTTAGTTTTCTGTTTAGTACACCTTGTTATAAATTTGTTCTAGTAATATAAAGTAACTCGTAATGTTTGCTTTGGTATTAAATTAATAGGAACCAAACGTTACGTTACTTGATTCTGGTATACAACATGACTAACTGAGGGAATGCAAAGAAAGAATATCGATTGATAATTGCAACCAAATACAAAAAGCAACACCTACACATTTTTGTGATGTATTGTTCAATTTCAAAGTAAACTGGGTCTGGCCTGAATAACCGTGGGAATTCAAACACAGCAAAAAATGCCTAACATAAAAAGAAAGCTAATGAGACAACATATACTTTTGATAAAAACAAAACAAAAAAACAACAAAGACAACCAGAAAACACACACACACACACAAAGGTGGGTCTTCCTTACATAAACGTAATTGGGCAAATTATTTTGAAATGGGAAAAATCTAAGAGGAACAAAGAGAACGTTGTTATGTAAACACAATCCTCTCAGCCCGTAATGACGCCTCTCCAGTCTCCCTGACTGACACAATTTATCTCAACATGAAAATCTACAGCTCCTCCCCACACAGCCTAAAGTAATCAGCGGCCCAGTATTAGCCTTGTTGTGATAAGGTCGAGATTGTAAATACATGTACTCTAATTATAAACTCGGTGACTTGACATTATATCTGACGTAAAAGTCAGCTTCTTGTATACCACAGAGCTGCCAATCTTACACCAAAAAGACTAAACAAATTTGTACTTATTTTCTTACACTATTTAATTTTGACTACACTTGTAGATTTAAATAGAGCGTTAGTCATCGGTCCCTGGTTCAAAATCCATGATCGGTAAAAAATGTATTTGTCCGATTTTGTCTGTGTCTGTATAGAATAACTTAAATTTTCAGATGTCAGTCTTGGGACCCGTTCACAATATAACATATACCTATAAACTTTAAAGAGAACGTTAGTGTCCAAATTGGAAATTTTTCTCGTTCAAAGCCTACGACTGGCTTAAAAAATATTTATATTTGTCCGATTTGGCCTTCTAGTAGTTGGGTCGGTGCCGGTTTAATTCGATAAGCTGCAACAGGAGTAATGGTATCCCTGACTGCCTCTGTGCGGCAGCGCGTAAAACTCTCAGATATTAGTCTTGTGACCCTTCCACAATATAGCCTATGTAGTGCTGACGTTGGACGTTGAGCAACAAACAAACAATAAACTTTAATCGGCTGCTTGAGTTGGCAGACCCAAATAAAGATCACATAATAATGATAGAAATAGCTAACGTTTTTTTTTAAATAAACCCCTTTATATTTTTCCCATAACTAAGATTAAATATGATTAAAAATATGAATTAAGGAAGTACATTGAGAATGAAAGATGTAAAAGCATCGTGGCATTTATTTGATGTGATAAGATTGTCTAGACTAATTTCGATATGCTAAAAAACATATGTCTTCGAACGTCGTGAGCAATCAGGAAGAATGTCAGAAACAGAGAAGATAACAAGAAATAACAAAGCATACGACATTATACTTATGTATGGACCAGGAAGAAGGAGGGGATTTCTAACCAAGCATCATTACACCTTAAAAAGAATTTTTTTTTTGTTTTATTTTAAGTCCTAAAAGATGAGTTATAAATTCAGAGAGACTAAAGAAACACACAAAAAAAGAACACGGTGTAGAATAAGAAATGACCCTATAAGGGTTAATATATAAAAACATTATTGCGCAATTATCGAATATGCTATCTCTACAAGATAGATCAACTTAAAAAAGAGGTAAAATTCAGGCTGGTGCCCCACTTGCAAGAAAAACGTTATACTTGATTTAAAGAAACTATTAATATCACACTTAAAAAGTAAAATTTAAAAGATAGCGTCAATGTTACCATATAATAAAAGAGGGTCCAGGGATGACATAATTGATATTGATAAAGCTATAATAAGTATTAATTGTTTTTTCTCTGACGCTAAGAAAGACTAGAAAAGAAAAGAAAAAAATGTTTCATTCATGGCGTCAGATCCTCGGTTAAATTTGTTTCTTAACTGCTAGATAATCTAAAGCTAAAAGCCACACAGTTGCTCACCTGTGATCTTATTAGACATTGTTTCCATATAATTTCCTTATTACATCAACCCATTGTTTTATCACGTTGAATAATATGATTATAAAAATTAAAAAACAAAAACGACAAAAAACAACAAGAAAAAACAACAACAAAAAAACGGTGATTGACGCGAAGAAATGTTTTATTGTCATCAAAGAAACCCTTGTCTGATTTAAAAGCCTTCAAAGTAAATATCCTTTCATCATCCATTTGGTTTTTGGCTTGCAAGGTCGTTGACCCGCTTTCCGAATCATGTGCTAAATGTGATCTGTAATGGCGTGAAGGCTATTATGTGATTCTTAATTATGTTTTGTTTTTGTAGAAAACAAAGAGCAATGTCGGTAACATAATTATTTTTGGCAGAAAGTGAGATAAGAGAGAGAGATAGAGAGAGAGAGAGAGAGAGAGAGAGAGAGAGAGAGAGAGAGAGAGAGAGAGAGAGAGAGAGAGAGAGAGAGAGACAGACAGACAGACAGACAGACTGAGACACAGAGAGAGAGAGAGAGCGAGAGAGAATGGTGAAAAAAAGAAGAGAGAGGACAAAAGCTAGAGAATTTGAGATGGGTGAGAAGGAGAGAGACAAACACAGGTGAAGACAGACAGATAAATAGACAAACATGGAAATAGAGAGAAAACGAAAAAGAGAAAGAGAGAGAAAGAGAGAGAGAGAGAGAGAGAGAGAGAGAGAGAGAGAGAGAGAGAGAGAGAGAGATGGGGAAGGGAGATAAAAGAAAGTCATTCTGTTTTAAGGATAATAAAGTGCTGTACTGAACGAATTGTTTGATTCACTTATCTAAATGAGTCATAATAATTATTTATTTTGCATAATCCATCGAGAACGTTAAAATGAAGTCTCGATTACTAATATTATTACGTATCGTTTCCGTCGACTTCATTTCAAAATTGATATAGCTTTCTTTTATTTCATATCTCTTGCAAAATATAAGACAGGAACCCTACCGTCATCCAGCTTTCATGAGAAAATTATACAATTGGGGAATAAAGAATGAGTATTTTTTCCCTTAGAGTCCAGGAAAGACTTAATGCCCGTATTTGAATGAGTTTAACTTAATCCCTGACCCAGACAAGAAATAATATCAATCGGTTTACTAATTCTCTTGGGAGTGTTATTTCCTAATTCCAGGACTTGTCCAGACGTGAGAAACTTGAAATCGATCTGGTTGTGTTTTGAAATGAGTCATTGTCACATATAGACAAAATTATAATGTGCCCTAATGGTACTTCCCTTTGGGACAGGTAGCAGGATGTTAATTACAGACATACGCAGGCAGCCTGGGAATTTTGGGGAGTGTACGTCTTTTAAGCAGATTAACTTCATGAAAATACAATTATCATTTTGTGTAAACAATTTTGTCAATATTACTATTTTGTCACTTACTTAGACTCACAGGAAGGCAGAGGGAGAGAGAAAAATAGCGAGAGGAAGACAGAGAGAGACAGGGAGAGAGATAGAGACAGAGAGAAGATAGAGACAGAGAGACAGGGTTGGTTGGTTGGTTGGATTGGTTTAACGTCCAACAGCAGCGCTATATAGGCTATATTGTGGACGGGCCCCAAGACGGACGTCTGACAATTTTATGTGCTGCCACACACGAGACAGGGTGGGGGTACCATGACAGAGGCCGAGACAAACATGGCGACAGAAACAGAGAGGGACAGAGAGACAGAGAGTAAAAGAGAGAGACAGATAGAGACAGGAAGAGAGAGAGAGAGAAAGAGAGAGAGTAAAAGAGAGAGAGAAAGAGAGACAGGGAGATAGAAGTAGTGAAAGGTAGCAACCGGAAGAAATATAACGATAGATACCTTAACATGCTCAATTTGATACTGTGTGTCAGTATGTTTTAATATGGCTAGAAATAATGGGTTTTTTTGTATTGTAAACTTTTTGTAGTTTTGAATTAAAAAAATAGTTTACTACAGTTATCTTTTCTAATATATATGTTCTTATTATTTGTATCATCAAAATAAAACACGAAAACAAAACGAACGAATAAATGGACAGTATATTACAACTAAGATTAACAGGATTAAGCTTTTTTTAAATCGAAATTTATTATGCTCCACCCAGTATGTCAAAGCCTATAAATGTTTGGTTTTATCTAATTTAGAGAGAGCTCTTGTACTCTTAACGGCCAGACTGTGGTTTTTAGACTACTTCGACTCGGTCTATTCTATCTATCATCCAATGGGCAGACTTCTAGTGACCGTTCTGGTCCTCTTCTCTAGATGTCTGAACGATGTACGATAAAGCTGATGCGATCTATGTATGCCCTTCTTCCTACCTCTCAATGCTCTAGACCACAGAATAAAACGCCACAGAGAATTACACATACAAAGTATACTGTACTACAAAACAAAGCTCATCTGATCTGTGCCCTTCTTCACGGCCCTGATAGTTCGGGATCATAGGGAACAAGTTCTATAGAATCACAAGACCAATTTAATATTGATTTTTTTTAAGTCATTCAGAACAAAAACAAATTAATATTGAATTTTAAAAAAAAGTCCTACAGCACCATAAGAACAAATTAATATTGAATTTTTCTTTTAAATCTCACAGAATCACAATAACACAGTAAATAGAATTAAAAAACCAACGTCAAACAGATTCACAAGAACAAATTAATATTGAATTTAAAAAAAAAAAGTCAAACAAAATCACAAAAGCACAAAACACTTTATTCAGAAAATAACATCCTGCAGAGACACAAGAATAGAATAATTTTGCATTCAGACAAATAAAAATAAATATGACGTGCACCACAAGTAGAAAGTACATTGTATTCAGCTCAAACAAGATTATACTGAAAACCATAAGAACGAAATACATTGTATTAGGAAAAGAACAAACATTGTGAAACATAATCAAGGGAGCACACTACACTGCCCTACAAAAAAGTGCGCAGCGAGTTACAATAATTATATTTGTAACTAGTGGAAGCAGCACTAGATCTATTTTTGATGTATTATTTCCAATATCTAAATTGAGGGATGAGACTGCAATGGCATGTCCTATTAAAAACAAATATTTCTATTTAATTGTGTTTTCCGCCAGCACAATTTTGCCCCAATAACATTTTTGTTGAGCCTGCAGAGTTCACCAGTCCGCGTATTCCCTTATCATCTCTCACAGATTATCACACCTGGAGTCACAAAACCTGCAACACCCGAGACCGCATGATAAATTTACTCACATGCTAACACATGCTAACTGATGTTGATTCGCTGCCATGATGAGCCATAAAGCTCAATGTATTTTAATCTCGACAAGGAAAATCAGAACAATACAACCCCAAATGCCATAATAAATATCAAAGTAACTTGTTGATTTTTTTTTTCATTTTAGATACTATATTAAGTAGAATAATATGAATGGTACGAGTACAAAATTAATATATACCCGTACTTAGAACAACATCACAAGCATATTAATATTTTTATGTTAAATTTACCGCTGTAAAACTATATTAAAAAGTCGACAAAATCCTGAGAACAAATAAATTATCAAATCCGATTTTCAAAGCCCCCACTCCAACCAGTGGCTTGTTCTTCTGTTTGTTGTTTTTCCTCTGTGGTTTTCATCGCTCTGGATCTGGGTTCACATTGGAAACGGGGGCACCTTGCCTGTAGCCTGGAATGACGAAAGATTGTATGCTCAGTTGGTGACCCCGCTTTTTATGTTAATAAGTAAGAGATGCGTACTTACTAAACAGTAAACACTCCATGCCGTTGCCATGACTGTGCCTCTTAATCTGTCCACCCATTTCGAAAAAAAAAAATAGTTTGTAAAATCGCCTTCTACGTAGTTAATGGGGCGTCAGATGACTGAGTCGACAATGCGCTGGACTGGTGAGCTAGAGTTACGAGGTTCGAATCTGAGATGGTACCATCGTAAGCGTATATGAGTGTGTTTGCAATCTAGGAGATGCGAATCAAAAAGAAGATTACTTCTGACTATATTGCACCTTTTTGCTAGCAAATAGGTGGTAGTTGTTTTTTTTTTGTTCTTTTTTTTTCTCGTTTGTTTTGTTTAATTTTTTTTTCACTAGCATTGGATTAAGGAAATATACGTTGGCCTTTCGATTACATTGTTTTAAAAGCAGGAGGAAGACTATATTCTTCAGTATAGGAACCCACAAGGGGCCTTGGAAACGTCATATTTAGAGAGAGAGAGAGAGAGAGAGAGAGAGAGAAAGAGAGAAAGAGATAGCTAGAGAGATAGGGTATTCTCTCAGATTTGTGAAGTCTTCACGTTATGAAAAAGACTTAATAAAAATACATCTCTGGTTAGTTTCAAGTTTCACGTCTTCACACACACACTTTTATAGACGGTGGTGCCAACTTTAATACGAACCTTGGACCTCCATTTCGTAAACCAAGAGCGTTACCAACTTGCTTGCGTCCGCAACATGAGAAAAGTAGTTTTTTCATCTGTGCATTAAGGTGTCGAACATGATTTATGCATTTATAAACAAATGAAATAATTAAAAATCTCTACATCCTTAAGTGTTAGAAATCAAAATAATGCGTATTCTGGTAATATTGTTAGGTGTTTATTATCTCTAATACATACATCCAACGTCAGCCGTATGAATATACCGTTGGTCGTGAATTAATCGAGATTTCAGGACGTAAAAAACACCGTATCACTGAACAACGTACTACATATCTCCTACACATGCCAGAGTCGGTTTCAATCACATTACCATAAACAAGATGTGAGACCTTTTATGTCTTTGATGTCCGGTTTACGACCTGCGTTAGCGGTCAGGCATGGGAGGGATCTTGTAGAAAAACTACCAGCAACTGGCCACAAGATGTCCGAACCTATGAACGGCCAGCTAGTACACCAGAACACAGCTGGCACAAAGAACTACTGTAGAATTTTAGAGATGGTCAGATTTAATTTAAGTCATTTGGCAAGACTGAGGTTGGAATGCGTTAGAAATGTGAAGTGGGGGAGCCAGAGGCGAGATGGGTGAGAGAGAAGAGGAGGAGATAAGGAGAGAGAGAAAAAAAGAGAAGGAAAAAATAGAGGGAGAGAGAGAGGAGAGAGAGAGAGAGAGAGAGAGAGAGAGAGAGAGAGAGAGAGAAAGAGAGAGAGAGAGAGAGACAGAGACCGAGACAGAGAAAGAGATGGAGAGAGACGGAGAAAGAGACAGAGAAAGAGAGGGAGAGAGAGACACACACACAGCGAGAGAGAGAGAGAGAGAGAGAGAGAGATAGAGAGAGAGAGACGGAAACAAACATTCAAGGTGAAGCAAACCGGTATCCAGATAGATAGTGTTTGTAAATAAATAGATAGATAGATAGATAGATAGATAGATAGATAGATAGATAGATAGATAGATAGATAGATAGATAGATAGAGACGGAAACAAACATTCAAGGTGAAGCAAACCGGTATCCAGATAGATAGTGTTTGTAAATATAAAACAGGGATTCAGATAAATAGATAGCAAAAAAGAGGGAGAGAGAGAAAGAGAGCGAGAGAGAGAGAGAGAGAGAGAGAGAGAGAGAGAGAAAAAAAGAGAGATTTTGAGGTATGTGTCTTTTAATAGATTCGTGGAGCTTGTTTAAAATCCTTCACGGCCACAAAAATTATTAGTTTGAATAAACTGCCAATGATTAGAAGAATAGAAGAGACATGCTTTTTAACATAATTTTTCCGAGTTTGAAATCAAGAAGTCTGGTTTGCTTGAGCTCTGTCAAGTAAACTGTGTTGAGTGAGTTTGTTTTACAGGCACGAAATGGCAAAGCCAATGTACACTGAAATAATAATCTATACATAAACACAGATAATCGCAATTTCTGGGCCGTTAGTGTTTATATGGTTACACTGCTTGTAATGATAATTAAATGTGATTATTTTCGTTGGTAAAAGTTCATAGACATTATTTTAACCATACGCGGCTAAAGTGTGTATATGTATGGAAAATACCTTCTTTGTGTGGGTTATGTCAAATAAACAGAACGTTTTATGAGATCAGTTTACGAACGTTCTAACCATTTAAATATTTTAAATAATAGGCAAATACTGAAATTAGATGAATAACTAAAAATCCCATATCAAAAATATTTTGAAAAAAATGTTTATATTTGCACAGACATACGTGCAAAAAAATTATTGCTACGTATCATGAAGACAAGCTTAAGCCCTGTAAAATGCTGTCCCAAACCTTCATTTAAAAAAATTATGTGGCAATAGTATAATATTATTTGAATTGCTCCCCTTTGACCGCAATGTAGGCATTTAATAGGCCAGGCAGATTGATATAAAATAAAGGTTATTGTCTTAATTACTAAACCCGTGTTCGATACATGTTACACTTGATAATCTCACATCATAACGTTGCCCCTTCACACTTTTTAGTGACTTCATACAGTGGTGAATCCATGATCTTTTTTTTTCGACACCGACGCGAGGCCTTGAAACATTTTTTTTTTATTAATTGTGGTTGGTTGGTTGGTTGGTTGGTTGAGTTTTCAACGTCCAACATCAGCAACTTATGGCTATATCGTGGAATGTCCCCAAGACGGACGTCTGACAATTTTATGTGCTGCCACACACGAGACAGGGTGGGGATACCATGACTCCTGTCTCAGCCGGTCACATTATACTGACACCGACCCAACCAGTATTAATTGTGACACCAAGATACATCTATATATTATATATAATAGTTGTAATACCCTGGTGATTCGCTGAAATCTTGGTTTGCGAAAACATGGAAAGTCTTTTAAACATACTTTTGTTGCGCGTGTTAATTGTTAACAAACAAACAAACACAAGAACAAAAGAAAATGTTTTCTAAACATGATAATTAAAAAAGGTATTCAACAATTGTTTTAAGTTTTCATAATCTGATAAACTGCAGACAAAGAGTCAAATATACTTTTGCATTTAAATTAGGATTAAAACACTCGTTTCAATTAGTACTCTAGATTCCCTTTTTGAAACTACTGATTTAAAAAGTAATGTGTAAGTGTACCTTATAGTTGCAGAAAAGATGTTTTTTAGGTTTTTTAAACGTTTTTTTAAATAAAATATCTTTCCATTCCTGCACATAGATTATAATATGAAAAACGCATTTGCAGAGACTTCATAATATTGAAGTCAAGATTATCGAGATTAATAGTTACCTGAAAAGTTAATCATTACACTGAAACCATAAGAAGAAAGATACCGCCATGAAACGAAAACAAACCAATACTAATAAACAAAAACAAAAGAAAAAAAACTAAACTTCCAATGCAAAAGAAGTTTCTGGACAAGTTTTATAACACTTTTTGCAAAAGTATATTATATTTCATTCTAATTACATAACGCGCCCTTGTTTAATGCCGAAAAAGGAAATTATCTCTGGATATTCATTGTTGTGTGTGCACTGTCCTATCTTCTGACGCAAAAGAATGATAACGGCGCAATAATCGCATTCTATGACGCTACAATCAGCCAATGTTAAAAAAATCTAGATGATTCTAAGTTGTGTTTTTTTATACATTTAACACAGCTGTTCCAAATCATGTAGCAGCAAAAAATGTCACCATGTTCTAAAAACCGGTACTGATAACATAGTGCCCTTTAATTGGAGTTTACGATAATTAAAATCTCGACTTTCTTTCAACTGTAATGTCGACCAAATGATTTTATCAGCTATTTCATTGCCATTATCAACTTCATCGACTGAAAAAATGTACTCTTCAGCGCTACAAGGTTAAAAGGGCGTTTAAAAAGTCATCAGTTAAAATGGAAAGACTCACAGGCGCCTTGTAGTTGTCTGCCCTTTTTTTTTTTTTACCTTTTGTTGAAAAGCGTGTGCTTGTGTTGTTGTTATTTTTGTTCATTCGTTTTTGTGTTTATAATAAAGTCCATCCTCATAAATTAGATAATCTTACTGTCAGATCATACGATTACGTCAGATTTTACGTGCTGTCACACTACTTGATTGCACCGGTGTCAATAATTATACAAAATAGGATTGGCTTCAACTGGTATCTCCGCGCTTTCTGTGTAGGTTGTGGCAGCACTTAAACTTGGGACCCGTCTACGATATAGCCTTGCTGCTCAAATACGACGTAAATGAAATTCAACTCAGTTAATATAACATGACCGGCTGTGCATGTGATAATAGTCCTGGAATTCCCGCACTGCCTCGGTATGGCAGCACGTGAAAGTGTCAGAAGTTAGTCATGGGACTGATCCATGGTATAGCTTTGCTGCTGACTTTAAACGTTAAAAAGACAAACAAGAAACAACTTAGCGTCTCGCAACGTAAAAACAAAAGCATAGAGAAGAGGCACGAGTCTCCAGCTTGCCACATTATGCATGTACGGTAAACGACCAATGTGTTCAAAACAAGACAGCCTTAGTAAAAATCGAACCTTGGACTAATGACTAGAAGTCGTATACTCTACTGACACAGCTGACACACACTCACATATCCCCACAACGCATAGGAAAGGTGCCAAAAGGGTTTTATTTGATACACCTTAAACTACAAGTATACTGCATTTATCTAAAAAGCAAATTTGGATTAAAATATGTTTCATTATAATGAGAGACTAGGAACCTTACGTGAGGTTTGGCAAGTGTGAGTTTTAAAACACATGTTTTTGAAGTATTCTACTGACGACGGAAATCTGTTGCGTCATTAGGACATAAAGATTATTCCTACTACTATTAATGTATTCCTTGATGTCTGGCACGTAGGCCTACTTTGATTGTGACAAGTATGCATAATCTTTTAAATTGTTTTCTGCAAGTATTTAAATATTGTCTATTTATTAACGATGATCTTCTATAACGTCTGTAATTTTAAATGTCACGTTATATAACGTAATGTAATACTAGACTTGTTTCAATTAAGCAGTCTCCACCCTGCTTGCAAAATACTGCTTCTGGTTGGGTCTTGGACTAATGATTAGAAGTCGTATACTCTACTGATACAGCTAACACACATTCACATCTCCCCCAACACCCAAAAGAAATGTGCCAATTGCTACGTCTCAAACTACAAGTATACTGTATATATCTAAATAAACAAATTTGGATTTAAAATATGTTTTATTGTAATAAGAGACTAAGAACCATACGTGAGGTTTGGCAGGTATGAGTTTTAAAAGCCATGTCTTTGAAGTATTCTACTGACGACGGAAATCTGTTGCGTATTTAGGACTTAAAGATTATGCCTACTACTATTACTGTATGCCTTGATGTCTAGCGCGTAGGCTTTCTTTGATTGTGACAAGTATGCATCATCTTTAAATTGTTTTCCGCAATTATTTCAATATTGTCTATTTATTCACGATGATCCTCTATAACGTCTGTAATTTTAATTGTCACTTTGTATAACGTAATGAAATACTAGACTTTTTTCAAGTAAGCAGTTCCCACCTCGCTTGCAAAATACTGCTTCTGGTTGGGCCTTGGACTAATAACTAGAAGTCGTATACTCTACTGACACAGTTAACACACATTCACATCTCCCCCAACACCCCAAAAAAAGGTGTTGATCGTTACAAATATACTGCATTATCTAAAAATCAAATTTGGATTTAAAATATGTTTTATTGTAATGACAGACTAAGAACCTTACGTGAGTTACGGCAGGTATGAGTTTTAAAACACATGTCTTTGAAGTGTTCTACTGACGACGGAAATCTGTTGCGTCATTAGGACTTAAAGATTATGCCTACTACTATTACTGTATGCCTTGATGTCCAGCACGTAGACCTACTTTGATTGTGATAAGTATATTATTTAAAAAAAAATTCGCAATGATTGTGTGTTATTTTGTTAACCTTTATTACACGACCTGTATTCATCGTTAATAAAATAACCCATTATTAACCCATATCTACCCAAGCTATTGAAAGCGGATGGCGTCTTATTCGGGCATATCCTTAGAACAAGCAACGAAATTCCTGCAAACAAAGCTATGGATACATATTTCAAAAAAGAAGGCAAGCGTTTTCGAGGCAGGCCCATCACAACAATTCCAAATACACTGAACAATGACTTATCTCGCCTGCAAACAGACACACTTCAACTTAAAAATAAGATACTCTTAGACGAACTTCGTTCAACAGCACAAGACAGACACAAATGGAAACAACTTACAACTAAAATACAAGAAGCTGCCGAGGCGTCCCGGACGGAGAACCAGGATGCGAAAGGCGATTAATGAAATGGTGAAAATTAACAACAGTTAAATCCTTGTGAAAAAATAATGGAATATTAAACTTGTTGCAATTGAACAGTCTTCGTTCTTCTTGCAAAAGACCACTCCTCTTTCCTCGTTATTTTACGTTACAATGGAATCCCTTTACCCCAGGGCATCGTTTTAGAGACTCAATGACGCTCTTTGACTAGCAATACCAGTCTCTCAATCAACTCTAGTTTTCGGTCAGTCTTCTCGTTTTTCTCGTAACATGTGAATTAAAAGCCTCTTGCTTTTGTTCTACTTTTATTATGATTGCTGAGACAGATAATTGAGGTAATTCAATTCTAAATGAAAGAAATTCGCTATCATGGGTAATTCAACTCTAAATTAAAGAAATTCGCTTTCATTATCTCATAAACAAAATTTGAAAATTATTTACTATAAAATAATACATCTTTTTAACACATCTAAAAATTAAAACAATTTTCGTTTCCAATTAGGATCAATAGGAGCGGTTTTTTTTCTTAGTGGTAAATTATTTGTCTGTAGAAATACTAAAAACACAACCATGTATGTTTCATTGTTCTTGCAGAAACTTGTAAGTATCGCTGCAGGTACCAGAACAATCTCTTTCAAAGAACAAAGGAATGGTCTGCCTTGATGTTCTACCACTGTGCAAACACCATCGTCATTTCGCATCAATTCTGGTTTGAATGATAACACGAAATCAAAGCGGAAGGTAATGTGTGGAGGTGCAAACAAAAGGCGTAAAGACATACCTGCGCTAGAAGAATTCCCAAAACGTTTTTACGCACGTTTTTTGCTGCCCATCACACTGTATTGGTGCCAATGAAGGCCTTGTGACCCACACGATAATAATGGATTACATAATCTCGCCCTTTTATGCATTTAGTTTTCTTATGTTTTATTTGCTAAGTAAGTCTAGGACAGGGCTATGATTGGACACTTGTTCAGATTCACCTACTATCCATCTTTGTCTTAGCTGCGGGTACTTTAGGGGTGAATGGGCCCAAATGAAATAACGTTGATCTCCAGATCAGAAGGTACGGGTTGTTTGGGTCGGTGTCAATAAAATGTCACCGGCTAAGACAAGAGTTCACGTCTTCTCTGTCTCGTGTATGGCAGCACATAAACTTGTCAGACGTCAGTCGCGGGGCCCGTCCACTCGATCCAGTTCTGACGTTAGCCGACCAACTCAACCAGCTACGCGGTCCTTCATCACAAGGACTCTCATGCCGTCAGTTGAAAGACCTGTGGCTCAGGTGGATACACGAGGAATCTTTGACTCTGGAATTGTTTGAAATCTGATACCCTTTCACAGGCTTTCACCTGCTGGACCGCTGTCTAAGCCGGGTGAGTGGTTTGCAACGTGATGGAAGATTTATCTCTCTTTGTCCGTTTCTAAACAATGGAAGGGACATTAGGAAAAATAATAAAAACAAAAAACCCTAGAGCAACTAAACGAGTAATTTTCAACAATAACCAAAAAAAAATCCACAAAAAACATAACAAACAAAAACAACAAAATCACAGAAGCCGCAGAAACATCAAAAACCAAGTAATACAATCACTTGTAGAATAAATAAACTAACAAACATTAAGAGAATCGATACAACTTGTTTGGATTCCAAAGTTGTGTTAACAGAAAAAGAAAGGAAAACATTATGGGTATTTTTCTGAATGCTAACATATGAGTCTATATAAATCAGATAATCTTTTTTTAATTAATGGTAGCATAAAAGCCCATATCCGTTTAAAAAAATGGCAGATATAAACATAAAAGAGATAGAGACAGATAAAGAAAGATAAAAAGAGGAAATGGAGAGTCCAACATACTAACCGTGAAACAGCGTAACTGAGAAAAAACAGAAAGAGAAGAGAGAGAGAGAGAGAGAGAGAGAGAGAGAGAGAGAGAGAGAGAGAGAGAGAAGAATAAGGGGTGAGGGAAATATAAAAAGTGACATGAACAGAGAAAGGAAAAAAGGAGAGGGAGAGAGAGCGAGCAAGCGAGCTAGCGAGAAAGAAACAGAGAGAGAGAGAGAGAGAGAGAGAGAGAGAGAGAGAGAGAGAGAGAGAGAGAGAGAGAGAGAGAGAGAGAGAGAGAGAGAGAGAAAGAGACAGTCAGAGAGAGACAGAGAGAGAGAGACCGAGAGAGAGAGAGAGAGATAGGGGGGAGGGAGAAGTGAGTAAGCGAATGAATTAGATAATTATAGAGGATGTTTCCATTAAAGATGTGAATAGCAAAAAGCACTGCCATTGTCGTTTTTGTTGTTGTTTTTTTTTTAGTTTTTTAGTTTTTGTTTTGTTTTACCGTAACAGAAAAAAATAGGATTTGTTTTTTACCAGATCTTGTTTTTTCTATGAGCCCGAATTATACTCAGTTGTTTTTTCCGTGAAACACTAAAAACTATCATATCTCTCTTTACATCCAATCATGATTATCGTGGGAGAGAAACAAGAATCCCTAGCTTAAAAAAAAAAAAAAACAATGTTGAAAGTAAAGATCGCATCGTGTTATTAAATATTTGAGATACTGCAACTCTGACCCACATTTCTCAGATATCAGCCTTTCACAATATGCTATTGTAACTAATTGAATTTTCCTTTCTCTAAAACAAAAATAATCGATGCTAGCTCGGATTCGTTTCCCGCAGGCAATGTTGTTTTAATCTAGAAAACAAAAGCATTATTATATTAACAATAACATCTGACTGACATCAATCTTGTCGTAATCTCAAACTGTTTATTTTTCCGACCTTTTAATGTCACTGACGTCAATATGAAGATAAAAAGCCTTTTGCGTATCAACCAGTGGGAACAATGACAAAGAGGATTATCATGGCTGATGCATCACCATTACTACTGCCTGAATAGCTTCACTAACATTTTTAATGAAACAACAAGAAAAAAAGATAACGCACAATAGCTGGGTCAACACAAAAAAAAGAAACAAAACCACAAAAGAACAATTGCTTACTTCATTGCTGCAGACTAGTATTCAATAATAATAATAATAATAATAATAATAATAATAATAATAATAATAATAATAATAATAAAGAAAGTACTTGTAATTATGATAATATGATGATGAAAATAATAATATTAGAATTTAAAAAATGGAAAAAAGACAGTATTGGGACATTCTTAATAGTAAAGGCGTTGCTCGAACTAGTTTCGTTTATTTTGTATGAACAGAAGAAAAGAACGTATTAATGTTATAAGAATTTGAATTATTGCTTACTGGCAAACATCGTCATGGAAATAGCGAGATCATTATTATTATTATATACTTGTTAAGGGGACTGCTCGTATAACATTTTGAACTACACTAACACATTTAAAAAAATGTATTTATGTATATCTTTCTTACGCGCTCTCTCTCTCTCTCTCTGTCTCTCTCCCTCTCTCTCTCTTTGTCTATTTATTTTGACCTCTATACATCTCCCAATCTCGCTAACTCTATACCTCGTAGTGTCTCTTTCCCTCATTATTCTTCTTTCTATCTCCTTCTATTTTTGTCTTTCACCCTCACTGTCTTTTTCAATATATAAGGACAAATCACATTGCACATTGAAATCGACTTTTTGTATCTGTCTGTATGTACGTATGTCTTTATGTCTCTCTCTCTCTCTCTCTCTCTCTCTCTCTCTCTCTCTCCTTCTCTCTCTCGCTCTATCTATCTCCTTAAATACAGGTTTAAGTTTTGTTAAATAGTATAACGAGGAAAGACAACACAACAACAGACCAACATATTACGCTTGAAAATTGATATAAAGAAAGTATTTTTCTTTACTCTGATCAAAGCAATATAAACGTGTCGCAGAGGAACACGGGCTGGTATAATATTTTTTGTAAGAAACAAGACCAAAGTCAATATTATAGGACCTCTCTTCCATGAAAGATTAAACTACTTTTTACAACAGTGGTTTTTTCAGAATGTAGACCTACACATAATCCATGTATAACCTGGTATAAAGCAAACATTATTAGATTGAAAGAAGTATGCCAAATACACCTTTATGTTCTTTTATTCATAAAAAGAATAAAATAAATGAAAAAAAATAAATCAAGTTATGGGCGCAACAAGAAAGAAAAAAAAACAAGAAGGAAAATATTTATAATCAATAAAAATGTTAGAGAACACTGAGATCTAATATGGTTAGAGTACGAAATTTCTAAGCTAAACGTTTCGGTTAAAACCCTGCCTGACAGTCGCATATTCTTTTTTTTCCTAATGATTTGGGCGGTGTAAGGATAATGGATAATGGATGAAATCAGGTCATATCGACCCGTCGGAGATTTAGACCTTCCCTGACTCATACACGACTGTGAAACAGGTTGCTAGGATATAGCCCACAATCGGATGTGCCTCAAAGCAGGGCAATGTTTTTTTGTTGTTTTTTTTTGTTGTTTTTTTTGTTGCGATTGTTTTTTTTAAATGTGCTATTTTTCGTCCTGAAAAGAGAGTGAGATAATAAAAAAAAAAAAAACAGATTAAAAACTGAATTCAAGGGAAACTGAAAATAAAACTTATGAATAGCTTTAAGACATAAAAAAGCACACACACACACACACACACACACACACACACACAAACGAGACAAGTAAAACTATCACACAGAAGCACACACAAAATTACTGAAACTACTCAGTTCGGTGTAGGCTAACTAATTTTTTTACCTTTCCGTGTGTTCTCTATAGCGTTTAACGTCTCCTAAGTTCCTTTAGAAAGTCCTATACGGCGACGGGCCTCAAGACTTACGTCTGCCACACACAAAACAAAGCGGGGATACCCTGATTCCTGTCTCAGCCGATCACATTACACTGTCACCGACCCAGCCAGTTACAGGGGACGAAAATCGGACAAATAAATCTGTCGATCGTGGGATTAGATCCGCGGACATCCTGATCTGAAGACCAACGCTCTACAACATGGGCCGGTTCGCTCCCCTTTCCCTTCCGTGTGAACAGAACCAGCTAGAAGAAGTCAGAGTTTTCCCCCCTATCTGTCAGGCTGTACTTGATACCCTCAGTCGGATGTGCTCTTTCCGATATCTTACCATCGCACCGGAAGCTGGGATGGCAACACCATGGTTCCAGACCTGACAGGCACATTTTTCTTTTACTTTTTTTATGCCGGTATCGTAACCATAATAAACGTAACTAAAAGTTTGAAATCCTCAAAACAATCACTTAAGTCGTTGAGGTTAAAATATAATGTAAAATTAATACTTTTTCTTACTTGAATGTTGAGTTATTTCCGAATGTTTTATCGTGAATTTATTCTTTTTTTTCCTAAATGTTTTGTTTACACACTGCTGTTATGTCCAAATAACAAACTTTGATTCTTCAGGAGAAAAAATATATGTGGCTTTTCCTAAGGATTATTTTTTATTTCAATGTATGCACATGATATATGTATTGTTTTTTTAATGTTACAATCTGCAAGGCAACATAATACAGTAGCAAACGACAGACAACACTGTTTAACTTCTTTTATTTTTAACATTCCGTCAACCATCAAGACTTCTCTTAGTTACTTCAATGGTCAACAATTCATAAATACATTATTGTGTAAAATCACAAAGCAAAATGCAACAACAGCCTACACACACACTCAGACACACACAAACATACAATGAAAAAACAACAACAACTAACGAAGAATACAACCACCGCTCTCTTCTTTTTTCGTATAAATTCTTATAACAACTGTTCGGTATACATTCTGAGTAATAGAAGACAATAAACGGTTCCTAATTTTTGTAGGGTACCAATAACAAAGATAGAGTAGGTTTAGTCGCTGACTTACAACGTTTTTAAATGCCATAGTCGGCCGCCTAAGCGTTCTTCCTCTTTGCACTCAATGGCCCCCGTCTACAGACAGCTTGGCAGACAACTGAGACTGATGCAAGTAGTCTCAGACTCCGAATCTGGATTGAAAAGCCATGTCCTGAATAATAAACGATAAAAGTAAAAGGTCGATTTCTAACTTCCGACGTCATTATCTACGCTACATCGCAGTCTTCAGTATTAGCAAAGATCAGCAAAAATCTTGCTGGTCTGGTCACATCACTGTTGGCAAGGCCCTATCACAAACAGTCAGGACAGATAAGACTATCAACTCACTAAATAAAAAAGAACATCAAGAAACGAATCAAGCAAGATACCTGTAAAATCGCCTGCCTCTTATCAACTTATCAAAACAGTAACAGCGTCATTTTTCATGCAGCTTTTTTTGTCCTGTTTTAGAAATACGGTCCCTTTAAATTTTGTGAACGTAAGCATTTTTTTAGATATTAGAAGGAAGCTTTGTTATGTCATATTATTAAGAGAACATTGAAATGAACTCCTTATCACCAGTAAAACAAAAAGAGAACTTGGCTTAAGACACATGATAGGTTTACTTTTACTTGTTTGTTCTCTGAAGCACACTAAAAGATACTTGGTATGCTTGCTTTTTAACCTCAGCTTAAAAAATGTAATGTGTTTTTGTAAAACAATACCTGTCAGATGAAAGAAAAACCAACAGTTTAATAATAAAACAAAGTCAGGATTTTCATTGTATTCAAAATAGTGGATGTTAGCAATAATTAATCGCCATTGAAACAGCCCGAAATGTCCAAGTTGCAATTGGCATTATATAACACTTGATTTGCACACCACATATAACGTGCAATTTAGTGCTTTATTATAGCTATAAAAATGAAGAAAAGAAAACAACATTATTTTAGCCTGTTGCGTGACAATCAATGACAAACAACACCTTTGGTTGTAGAAAGCAGACTGCTCGTCTGGTTTAACGTATTCTAGATCTCAAGAAAAATCTCTTTACGGCAATGGGACCCCGGAATCTTATACTGGGAGCTCGACTGGCTACTCTATAATGACACCAATCCAACAGTAATTGAAAAAACGTAACTTAGTGTCGAAACAAACAGCTCCTGCATCGGAGGCAGACGCTCTACCCTCAACGCCACCTCGCGCCTTGGCGTTAAACACACGAATTTCAAAGCTCAACTAATTTAGTCAGTTTAATGTTTTTAATATTAATTTGTAACCGCTTAAGTTTTAGCTTCAAAGGTCAAGGACATGCTAAACTGATGCTGAGGCTTTAATGGGCACTCTGTACATCATTTATCATTATTGTGATAAGGTTTTGTAAAAGTTTGACCTTCGTTACAAAAGCTAATCCTGCCCTTGTTTAACCGGCTTCGTCAAATGCCCTGATCTTTTACTCCTCTCCTTATGCGCGAAGCTGAACAGGTGAACAGTTTTCGGGTGAAGATGTTAGCCGGTTGTCAAAATCCACATCTCATCGACCTATTTAATTTTTAGCGATAAGTCAAACTTGACGTTTTAATGGAGTGCATTGTTAACCATAGTAAATAATATCAGTTAGGCTAAGATTAGAGATGATATGGTTTTTATTGAAAATAACTAATTGAAATGTACCGTTTCCTATTTCACACTGTTTCTTTATCCTACCTAGTCTAATAGTGTCATTTATAACAGAAGTTATCGAGAAATTTTATACACCTTATAGATGCTAAAAGAATGTGGCATACAATATGCAATAGTCTATAAACACAATATCTTAAAAAGCTTAATTTACTAACTGAAATGTTATGTTCTTTAAAGCTAAAAATATGTTGATGTGTATAAAGCAGATTTAAAGCTCTCAGCCTTAAAGGTAGAGAAGCAAGTAAACCTTTTAAAAGGTGTTTATTCCTAGACTTGAACTCAATTGGACAGTCTCTGAGACTAAAAAAAAGTACTTTAAACTTAAACAATAGTAATCAACCACAACAAACAATTTAGTACAGTTGATCATTATCTATCTTTAGATTATTTACTGCTTCTGTTTTCAAAATCATAATCCACATTATTTGTTTAGATCATGATGAAGGTATTGCCGAAACAAAAAAAATTAATAAGCAATAGCTAAGCTAATTTTTTGAAATCTCTCTACATTGTTTACAAAGTATAGTATCCTAATTCCAAATGCAATTTCTTGCATTCCTGTGAATAATGACACATTTCGTTCGGTCGGAAAAAAAACAAAAAACTTCTAAAAGTAAAAAGATGTAGAACTAAAAAGCGTGGTGAGAGAGCTTTCAGTGCTGCTGCACCAAACATATCGAATAGTGCACCAGTAACACAGTAGTTAAGAGACACAGATTTAGTAATGACTTTAAAAATCTGTTAAAAACGCATTTGTTCCACATCTTAATTTACTTAATATGTATGTAATATCGTGCCTTTTATGAATGGGTACTTTTTGTTTTGTAAGAATATCAGTTTTATCTCTAATACATCTTATGTTGTTAAGAGATTTTATTGGTTTTACTCGCCATGAACTGACTTTAAGGGATATAGAGCCACAACTGTATCTTTATTATTATTATTATTATCATTATTATTATTATTATTATTATTATTATTATTATTATTATTATTATTATTATTATTATTATTATTACCTTATATCCAAAGAAACGAACGAACCTATTTTCCTGTCAAACAACAAACAACTTTATAGAAACTTGTTAACCTTTTCACGTTCCTTGATTTGTTGAAAAGGTAAAAGCTTTGATGTTTATTATGGAAGGTGTGCAGATCAATACAAAAAGGTGCTAGCACAAGTGTGTATAAACCCACGCAACATGTGAGCGAGGTAATGGAAAAGGTTAATGCTCTTAACTAACCTTTCATTCCCCGTCAAAACATAACATGTATTCCCAAAGTTTATACTCTTTTAAAAGTGACACTTCTATTCAAATACTGAATAGAAAAGTATGCATGTGTGTGCTTAATAAGCCCCAAGATTTAATTTCGTAAACTTAGAAGAATACGTAGGTTTAGGAAACGCACACTTTTTGTTCATTAAAAAGTTGTTTACATAATTCTAACAAGCAAGATTAATACCAACCATTTCGCTCTATATAAAATCCCTTCATAACAACCTCATTATGTTATCTTTTTTAAAGAATTTTGTTTTGTAAAAATTCAATACTTCTAACACATTATTAGAGAGGTAATACTATGTGAGTTTTAGGTGTATCGAATTCAAAGCAATATTATGAAATATTAAACCCATACTACTCTCATTATATTAATCTTGTACCTCTTTATTCAACGTCAACATCTCCATCCCTCAACCATCTCCCTGTATCTATCTATTCTTTCATCTATTTATTTTTCTTTCTATCTATCTATCTATCTATCTATCTATCTATCTATCTATCTATCTATCTATCTATCTATCTAACTATCTATCTATCAGTGTATTTTTCTGCCAATCTGCCAATTTAAACTGCGTAGTGAAAGAGGGAGAAAAGTTAATAGTTATGTCGCTAAATTACTTAAAACAGGCAACCCAATATTATAAAACAAGAAAAGGGACATTGAAGATACGTGTGAGAAGTAGGCATAACAATGTATGCGCTTAGTTTTCCAGGAAAATAATAGAGTAATGATAAAATCTCTTAAGGTAACCAATTGTTATTGTAAGAAAGTGAGAGAAAGAAGAAAAAAATAAACAAACAAAAAAGATAGAGGTATATAGAAACTGAAAGAGAGAGAGGGTTACAGAGAGAGAGAGAGAGAGAGAGAGAGAGAGAGAGAGAGAGAGAGAGAGAGAGAGAGAGAGAGAGAGAGAGAATCCTCACTAACATGGAATGATGAAATAATTATAACTAGATACAGATCTAGAATGCATAAACTGGATTGTGAACCATGCATCATGAACATAGAAAACTTAATGTCAAACGCTTTATAACACGCGTTGAGTGTCTTTCTACATCCATATCTTGTCTGTTTTTGTTTGTCTTTTGTTTTGTTTGTTTTTATTGTTGCTTTCTTAAGTTTTTCTTTTTTTTTGTAAGTTATTGAGGTTACGTGGTCTTACTTAAGATATATGTTTTAAGGATGATAATAAAGTAGGAAAGAGATGAGCATTATGTTCCATATCTTAATTAATTTGTTTTGTCCTAGCGGTTAAGGACCTCGAAAATTTCCACTATCAAACTGCGACGTAACTTTCTCTGTTCCCTACATTTGCTAAAACGTTGTTGTTGTTTGATATTTATGGCTCTCTTAAACAGATGGCTCGTCCTACGCAGATAAGATTGAATGTCTCCCTTTCTTTTTCCATGCATGTATGCATCGCGATATGGTAAAAACAAGTCGGTTCTTATCAGTTTCGTTCTGTCCTAAAGAATGAGTTCAAGTTGTTTGTATTACATGTATCTTAAAAACAAAAACAAACACAAATCTCTGAAATAAAAACACTAGGACTCTTGCCTTGCATTATTTTGTTGTGTTTTAAAGTATGTACATATGTTTAAATCAGCTGGGTTTTTGTTGTTGTTGTTTTTTGTTTTATAACTGACACGATTACAATTTATATATTTTTTTATGAACGGGCATAATGTTTTTTACAGACTTGCACATGTAGTGTACTGATAACATCATTACAAGACAGAAAAGAGACAAAAACTCGTTTTGCTCTTTGTAAGGGAATCGTTAGATGTTTTGTCTTAACTCAAGTTTAACGCCCTCAGAGAAAGAATGATCCAAGACTGAGCTAGAAAAAGAATATCAGAATGTAAATACAGTATGACATTGTTTATATCAATGAATTAGGTTTTTTAGCGCTTACACTTGCGAGGCTGTTATTTGATGAGATAAGATCTCGAAAAGCATCGAAGACAGGCGACATAATGTGAACTTTAAAAATAAAATCTTCTATTACACATACTTTTTCATTTAAATCAAACAGAATGACTTAGTAATTATTCCTGACAGTTCCTTCAAACCGTGTAAGGTTTTAGTATTCGCTTGTTTTACAACCCTTTAGAAAGTTTACACTGACTGCCATCAACAAAAATGACAGGATCTCATTAAATTGTCTAGACCGCAGACGTGTTCAGTATTCGCAGCTTTAACAGTTTACCTATTTAAGTAATAAGTACCTAGGTCTTAAATTGCTTCAAAATCTGTTCTGCATCAGGAGAGAAGTATCGTAGTATCGCTATCTGTAAAACCTTGAAAGAATTAGATAGTCAAACTTAGCATTATCTTGTAAAACTTGCTAGACCGTCCAGAACTCGCGGTTCAGGCAATCATAGATAGTGTCTTTATCACTTTGCTTCCTATTCATTTTATTGTTTGTCAGCGGCGAAAATTGCCCAAAGAGGCCGTAAAAGTTGAATACTCTTCAATCCTAATGACTTGATGTTCAAAGAAAGACACGCTACCGACGGATTTTTATTAATAGCTTTCAACTTCTCGTGGGAAAGTGAAATAGGCCTACTGTTGACTCAGGTTGAGGTTTTTCTTGCGCGGGCTGTCATGAGTCTTACTAAGCGAAATAAATAGATTGCTAAATAATGACTCAACTTTTAGAATACTTTGTTAAAGTTTTCATCTTTCTTCTAAGACCTAAAGTGATTTCAAAGTGAAATCCTCTCTCAGTTTACACGTTGTCACAAATTACTCAGGAAGAATCCTAACCCATACGAATTATTGTGAAAGATGAAACGTTAAATCAGTTTGCGCAAACGAATATGTCGTTTGGCTTTTTTTTTTTTTTAATTCGTGTTTTCTTTAGAAATATTTTACCTTAAACAAAACATTTACGTTGTTGAGAAAATAGTTCTTGAGTAAAGATATGGGAAACATTTAAAAAACTCTAAATCGTGATGCCAGTACATAAAACACAATGATTAAAAAAATGTTTAATACCACTTACGCACTTTTAATCGTGGGTTGGGGGGGGGGGGGGGTGCAGTATCTCTGGGGTAGAACATCGGCTTCCAACGCAGGATGTCCGTGGTTCGAGCCCTACTGGTTGGATCGGTGTTAATTATTTTAATATGACCAGCTGAGACAAAAGTTATGATATACCCGCCCTGTCTTGGTGAGGCAGAACATAAAATTGTCAGACTTCAATCTGAGGGCCCGTCCACAATATAGTCTATACATTGCTGACGTTGGATATTTAATCAACCCAACTTAACTCAACTGAATTCACATTCCTAATTTTCTTGAACTTTAATCATAAACCAGGTTTTGGATTTCCAAAACATGCAGGACAAAAATGTCCATCTTCTTGTGGAATGTAAATAAAACGTTCCACGGAGGTTGAAATAAAGACTCCATTTTGTTCCACTCACTCAAACATCGTCGAATGCATACAAGATAGCGCGTGAGATAAATAAAGAGTGTTTACGAGAGTTTTTGAGAGCAGAGAATATGCATAGCGTGGGAATACATCAGTGGGGTGCTTGTTATGCTTTTTCCTGCGTTCCCCATTGCCACATAATTTACAGAAAATGTAGATCCAGGTCTCCTTTCCAAACAGAAAAAAAACAAACAGGCATTAAGATTAATACAAAGATGACAGATGCTATATTCACGCCCCATAGGTATGGGTATTTGAGATCGCTCATTGGTTCCGTAAGTCTAGAGTTTAGCTATGATTGGAGGTTCCCTTAACTATAGCCTTCGTTTTTCGCTATGGGTACCGTATTCGCTATGCCTTTATTCGTAAATAAAAAGCAATTAGGCAAATTTCTATGATTAACGTTTATGCTTTTATCAATTTTCTAATTTACTTTTAGCATCATGGTTCATAAATGAAGAGGTGGTTGAAGGCATAATAATTATACTCTATCAGTAATGGACAAAAATTAGATTCGAATCGTGTGAAATACGCATATTTCTTGACCAAAATGGGTAAACATTCATTAATTTCAAATTTACAGATGTCTACATTAGCCATTTTTAGACAAATTGATAGTGGAAATCTAATAAAACAAAATTATTTAGTCTTTTGTCATGAAATTAGAATAATATCATTAATTTCGTCTTTACCTAAATGTAGAAAGATAAAAAAGAAAGAGAGAGAGAGAGAGAGAGAGAGAGAGAGAGAGATAGAGAGAGAGAGTCGTCTGTTATGATGGAGCAATCTTTTAAGCAAGCGTTAAGGCGCCCACAAGATGTAAAATAGAATAAAACCACTAACAATAAATTGGTGTTTTGCAACCTTTTTTTCATTGTAGGACATAAACAAAATGATTGTGAAATAATAAGATTTTAAGGATAGTGAATGTTCACAACAACGTAATATTAATATTATTGTTAAAAGCAAATTAATATTTAAATTGTCTATATAAAAATTAAAGCCGCATACATGATTTGTATTAGGTGTTGCATATGGGCATATAGGAATATTTTATTCCACTATCTTCATGAGTAAAGGTTTGTGAAGCAAGTACACATTTTTTGGCACGAAACGCCGAAAACTGTTTTGCATTGTACACTTTCACAATATTTATGATACATGTAACATTGTTCCTATCTATTTTATTATAATGGTTTGTATAACAGTTTTCAGTGAATATTGCTTAAGTAACAATAAAGAAAGTAGATAAATAAGGAAGATGTTAAGGGGTCAAGTACATTAAGCATATTATGCACGATTGTATAATTAACTATGTTTACAAAATATTCATCTACAATATAATTGTTATATACTTGCATCCCAGCGGGTGACATTAAACAGACGTAAAATAGTTTTAATTTTAGCTATAAAAGTATATATGTTTTGTATTTTGATGCAGATGCATGTTTATTGTGTTAAAGAAATGTTTTCGTCGATCTGTTAGACTTTTCTTTATTATAAAAAAAAAAATTCCCAAATCATAAAAAATTGTTGTTGTTTTTAATGTTTTTAGGTGGATAAAGTTTTTACAAACTGATATTGATACGATGCTATTTAACGCTCGTATTGTATGAAGAGAGTGTGTTTTCGTCATTTCCTATTGAGGATAAATAAAGATTTTTCTATTCTATGTTATGTATTATCTCTATAACACATGTTTCAAAATGATGGCCTGTTTTAATTGAGGCATGGGTTGTTTTGTTGTAGTTGCAAATCGAAATCTTAATAAGACTTATCAGGTGTTTTAAGCAAAACCAGTACAAAGCCTCCTTTTTATTCTTAGTAGAGACACACAACAAACATGCGCATCTATGCCGTTACACAGATGTACCTAATTAAAAGTCATAAAAAGTTGGTTCATGGGAACAAGAAAAAATAGTTTTTCAATACTTAAGGAAGTCAACTACGTGATAAAGAGAAAGGAAAACGCTTTGACTTTCCTCAACAATACATCAACCTCCTGACAGTCACATAAATCAACCTATAAAGCTAAAAAAAAAAGTATTGAATTCGGCTAAACAGTACCGCGCCTTTCTCTTAAACCAAACCACTTTGTTTTTTGTTTACATCATTATCTGCTTGCACCGTTGCACTGTTATCTTACTCTCGTATCATTTTTTGTCCTTTTCCCCAATTGTATTTCCTTTTGAAGCAATAAACGAACGGCGGGACACTTTTCCTGTCTATAAAACATACATGCGCTGTTATCTTTTCCCGCGGTTTCACCTCGTGCAGTGCGCGTGAGGAAATTTTATCCTGCTCACATCTTGCATGTGGGGAGAGAAAAAAAGAGAAACAAGAAGGACTATGAGTGAGAGAGAGAGCCTTAGAGGGATAATTAGAGAGTGAGAAAGAGACCGAGACGGAAACAGAGAGAGAGAGAGAAAGAGAGAGAGAGAGGGGGGAGCCTTAGAGGGATAGATAGAGAGTGAGCGAGAGAGGGAGAGAGTTTTACAAGAATGTCGCCCATCGAACACTTGCATTAGTTTTTGTATGCGGTGTCAAAATCAATAGAAAAGACTTTCCAATTCATAAAGGCGAAACTCTCTTAATGTAGAGCTTGAAACAAAAATGGAACCCTCCTTCTGGAATAAAACATGGAATGGCTCTTTTTTAATGCCTGAGAAACGCGCCGGTAATTAGATTTTGCAGCGATGAAATGACCCCTCCACCCCCCCCCCCCCCCCCTTCTCTTTT
>RQTK01000205.1:172578-302350 GCA_003991915.1 Elysia chlorotica | reverse complement strand
GAGGAAGAAGAGGGAGAAAAAGAGAGAAAAAAAGAGAGAGAGAGAGAGAGAGAGAGAGAGAGAGAGTTGGAGAGAGAGAAAGACAACGCCAGAGACAGAAAAAAAGCCTGAGACAAACAGGCAAAACAACCATCTCCTGGATACACTTAAGGATCTACGCCTATTGTATTTTTGTGCCAATCACATCAAACGCGGTATGCGGATGTTGATGCAATGCATTGATCTAAACCACAGTTGTTTTTTACGGTTGCGCACATGTGTATGAGTAATGCATATTGACAAAAAACAAAAAAGGTTGGCACGTTCATGACTTTGTTGTGTGTTGTGACTCCATAAAAGTTTCTCTACATGCAGTTTTATTTATCTTGATTTACGTCAATTTTTTATGTATAAAGGTCTGAATAAACGATTTTTAAAACGAACAAAAACAAAATTGGCCACAGAAAGAAAGATGATTATGACGCATGTTTTTTTTTTAATCAAACAAACATCTAAAATAAATTTCTATTTTGAGTGATTACGAATTGTGCTAAATTATAAACAACGCCACAACAAATTTATCTTTTATTTGGCCTTATAACAATGAAAGAATCTAGATCTAACGGAGCATTAAACTTGTCAATAAGAAGTGGTTGAAAATGTCAGCACAAGGGGCAGTTATAAATTCATCATTGATGTCATTTAATACAAAATATTAAGAAAGAAGAAGCACAAAATCCACACACACACACACACACACACACACAAAAGCAAAAGGTAAAACAGAACAAAACTGCATCATAAAACGGAAAAAATAAATGCAACAAAACAAAGCTCATTTTGGATTTAAAATAAAAGTTGCAATTATCAATCTGAATCTTTTTTAAACCTCCAATTTAATTAACAAAAATTAGAGAAACCCATTATTGGTTTTAAAGACGCCAGGAAAACACAGGCTTCCTAACATTAAATAAAAAGCCAATTTTATTTTATAGAAGAACAATTAAAACTGGTTATTGGCGTATAAAAATCACACTTGGCAATAATAACAAAGATACTGCGTTTATTTTTTCAACGACTGTTTTTGCATACGATTGCTATTATGAAATTATACAACCGACAAAACCGAACAGTATTCAACAAATATAGTTATTATTGTTTATTTAGACATGTCATTTTATAAAGCTCTTTTATAGATAATTCATCCTTTGAGATGACTTTGAGTGGTTTTCAACTCATTAGAATAATTGTCAAAACTATCATTGTTTATTAGTTCTCCCATGAAATACTTATTCTAAACGTGATATACCTCCCACTACTATTCTAAAAGTACAAATAACCGTGCAACGTAAAGACGTTTTTTTTTCTGAAAGAAGAAGAATTATGTTATGAAGCAATGGAGCTGAACGATTTTCGCTCAAACAAAAGTGTGAAAACAATAATCTTGACCAATATTTTTGACAGCTGCTGTGGCAGTTTACTTTACTCTCTGCATCACAAAAGTACTTCTAGATCTATAATTCTAGACCCAGCCCAGCAACGCCAGCGTAGAAATAATGTTAATGATAGCGATTGTTCTCTGGTCACAAACTTATAATTATTATCACCTCGAATATTACTTGCTATGTTGTTTTCCCGCCAAAAGACGCTCGGGAAATCGGTGAATGCTATGGCAACGGTGATAGAAAAAAATCATGCGAATGGGAAAAAGTGCTATTATGTGCTCGCATCGTTTCCACGGGTCTGAGGACTCCCGTATTATATTATTCTGTTACCTAGAGTGCACGCCTGCACGGTGCGTTATGGTGCATTCTGCACGCCCGCTGCTGGTTTTACTCATTACGGGAAGAGGCATCAAGGGAGAACCGTGGGAAAGTGCTCACTGTCTTTTACTACAGGGCGGGAAACTGATGCGTAATACGGACTGCTTTTTGCGGGTGGGAAACGAGGGGATAGTGAAGATGAAAACAGATTGTTAAAATATCGTTCAAGATTGACATGTGTGGTTAAGTACAATTTAAAGATTAAGAATAAAGAAAGATACGAACGCAATACAGATACACGGAGAGTGAGATAGACTAGGTAAGGGGATAGAAAAAATATAGTAAGTTGTAGTTGTAGTTGATTTGGTTTGACGTCCAACGATAACACTATATAGCACACAATTATTGTAAACGGGCTCCAAGGCTGACGTCTGACAATTTTATGTGCTGCCACACTCAAAACAGGGTGAGGATACCATAACATCTGTCTCAGCCGATCACATTAAACTGACACCGACCCAACAGGTAGGGAACGAAATTGTCAAGGCTCGAACCAAGAAACTCCTGCGTAGGAAGCCGATATTCTACCACAGGGCGCTCGAGACCCCAGATAGATATAAGTAGATAGGGAAAAAAGGGGGAGAAAGAATGAGTGAAAGAAAAAAGAGATGAACGGACTGAGTGAGAATTGGAAAAAAAGAGGGAGAGTAACTGAAAAAAAATAGTAAATAGAGACAGTGTTTAAGATGGATAGAGAGAGAGATATTATCTTTATTAATTATAATTTTTTCGTGATAGCAATATCCTGCTATAAATCTCACCTGCGCGTCATTTATCTTGGCTTAATGGAGATTTATTTGCTTGATTTAAGCGGTACATTTTGAAACAAATGGTTTAATGTACTTCCTACACCCTTCTTAACAATAATTCCCAAAGGTACCATACTTTGACAGATGTAACGTTGAACAAAAAGAACAATAATGTTTTTTATATTGATTAGCATTGCGAATTTTGTTTTTTATATTCAAGATAAAATCTTCTAATGATGAAGAAAATACCTTATCAAGAGATATAGCAAAAGATACAGAGGGACATGGAAAGATACATAGAGATAGAGAGAGAGGGATACACAAAAAGACACTGAGAGAAACAGAGAGACAGGCGTTGATAAACGAATTTAGAAAGAGAGAGAGGGAGAGAGAGAGAGAGAGAGAGAGAGAGAGACAGAGAGAGACAGACAGAGACACAGAGAAGGAGAGTGGGTGATTGAGAGAGAGAGAGAGAGAGAGAGAGAGAGAGATAGATAGGCATATAAAGAGAGATAGAGAGAGAGGGAGAGAGAGAGAGAGACAGAGAGAGACAGACAGAGACACAGAGAAGGAGAGTAGGTGAGAGAGTGGGTGAGAGAGAGAGAGATAGATAGGCATATAAAGAGAGATAGAGAGAGGTAGGGGGGGGGGAAGAAAGTGAAATAGAGAATAATTATATACTCGACTATTATATATTTTTATATCACAATAACCAGACTAAAATAGCATCTGCACATTATGTACTTTCTCTCAATGCAAGTTTCTTTGACTTTAAGCATGGCATTTTGAAAGACGAGAACATCACGAACTTAACACAAAATGTACATTTTTATAGCAACGTCTGTGATCAATACTTTGTTTAAATCTTTTAAAGTACATGCTATATTTTCCTTTTTATTTTTTTGTTGTTGTTGAAGGAGATAACGATTTGCCTAAATTTCAAGTTCTGTAACTCCTATAAAACTTCGAATGTGTCTAAGATATCCCAACGGGAATTACTGGGATTGAACCGAGAAAGAGAAAGATAATAGAGAGAGCCAGAGAGAATAAAAGTGAAAGAGAGAGAATCTAAAGCTATTATTTTAAGAAACGTCTAATTATACATGTACTTTTAGAAGCTAGAATGCGTGCTGTTTTGAATCTCTCTCTACTAGATCGATCGTAGTCAGCGTTTTAATGTGTCTGAATACTTGATTGTTTTTAGTTCAAACTCCTCTAAGCGGCTGACGTCGAGTCAAGTAGTGTACTGTATAAGACCTGGAAATAATAGGGCGAGTAAATACCTTCTGTCATTTTTGAACTTATAGTCAGAGGGTGGTGACTCTTTTGTACTCGAAGAAACGTATTCAAAAACATAAGGTAGGTCTTTGACAAATGGCTTATTTCAAAGACGGGAGGGCGTTAGCTTTTGAATAAAAACAGAAATAAAGTATTGTATTTATTACATTATGAAAGTATGTATACGAGATAGAGAGAGAGAGAGAGAGAGAGAGAGAGAGAGAGAGAGAGAGAGAGAGAGAGAGAGAGAGAGAAGAGAGAGGAGACAGACCTACCGACAGACAGACAGACAAGCGCCCTCCCGTCTTTAAAATAAGCCATTTGTCAAAGACCTACCTTATGTTTTTGAATACGTTTCTTCGAGTACAAAAGAGTCACCACCCTCTGACTATAAGTTCAAAAATGACAGAAGGTATTTACTCGCCCTATTATTTCCAGGTCTTATACAGTACACTACTTGACTCGACTTCAGCCGCTTAGAGGAGTTTGAACTAAAAACAATCAAGTATTACAAGTACGAGTCACCATAACAGTAGATGTAGGTTTTCAAACTATACTCAAATAAGTATGTTCGTTTTTCTTAGAGCGACACAATAAAATAAACTTAGTTGTTAAAAATATTCAAGTGACGGTTTTTTTTTACTTATACAATAGTTCTTATCCTAAGGTTTTAATTATGCTTCTGTTAATCATCAAGTCCTATTTCGTAATTTTCATTTTCTATTTTTATACAGAGTGAATCTTTTCACTTTGGATCATAATTTTTAGGTACCCTTTAAGGTGTAGTGTTTATTTTGTCTCTTTTTCATGTACTTATCGTTTAAAGCCACGTTTTAATGTATTATTTGGAACACATTCTTTTCTTCATTCTGCAGACATCTGTTCAATTTTAAGACAAAACTAGCAAGCAGAATATTGCAATATAGAAATATTGAGCACAGTTGTTTTTATTTAAATTTAATGTTTTATTTTTTTAGAAGTCGTGGCTTTAGTGAACAATCTTGTTGTAAGAAATGTAAGTCTACATAAATCAAAATTTGGTGAGCTCATGTATTTAGAAAGAGAATACAAAGATACGTGTTTTTAAAACTAAAAAACAACGTGTGTTTTGAGCCAAATGTTCCACTTTACGACAAAAAATATGTTTTCTCCAATACACTCCAGCAACTATTTTGTGTATAAGAATAATTGTAATACTGTAATTATTGGAAGTTTTGACTAACTAAGATATAATGATCGAATTATGATTCCCAAACTTCACTACCGTCGTAGACCACTAAAGATTCTACTAGATCTACCATTGTGTTTTGTAAAAGTTTGCAAAGACCGTGTACACAGTGGCCAAGGTTATCAAAACCTCAATACATGTGTACATTATAGTCATGTGTAGTCATGTATATACCGGGGATTTCTGGGAGCATGTGGGGAAGATGGCGCTTCGAACGCCAAATGTCATCCTTTTCACAGACCGCCTTGAACCTGTCTAAACTAGGAGCCTATGGGCGATGGAGCCATGCTGATTTGTAGGAGGCAAGTGGACTAGTGGAGTCAGTAAGGTCAAGCATAGTCCTACACGACCTACAGCATCTGGCTAGCGTAAAAACATATGCCTTGCGATAATGGAACCTAAAGCAAATCGAAGTCGGTAGGTGAAGTAATCTGTTTTGACGTCCGATCATAGCTCTATTGAAGACTTTTGGAGCCAATGCAAGATCAGAAAACCGAATGCCTAAAAGGCTTGATTACGTCATTCGTTAATTGTTGTGTGGTACGCAAAGTCTGCAGTGAGTAGCCAAGGCAAGGCAGGTTCACGTGTTCACGCTGGGCAACACGTGATCACTACTCTTCATTCAGGGAAGAACCCGAATAACGCACTATGTTCATTTAATACTCAGGCTGATTAGGATTTCGGTGGTCTAGTGGTTAGAAAGCTTGTTTTTTTACTAATGGTAATAGTTCGAGGCTTTCTGAAGTAAGACGAGGTCAACGAAAGTAAAGAAAAAAAAATAAAATGCATTTTGACTCACAGTAAATTATATCCGTACATAACAACTAGCCATTGTTAGGACAGCTACAATGTAAACATAAATAATTATATCTAACCTTTTTATTCTAGAATCGTACCATATTTAAATCGATTTTCTTCATCACTCTGTCTCTCACCTCTCTCTCTCCCTATCTCTCTCTATTTCTCTCTCGCTCGCTCTCTTTCTTCTTATCTCTCTCGCTCACACATTTCCCATTGACACAACTGGGCTGCAGCCCCGGGATAGAACATCGGCTTCTGACGCAGGAGGTCCGCGATTCGAGCCCTGACAATTTCGCTACCTACTGGTTGGGTCGGAACCAGTTTATTGTGATCGACTGAGACAGGATTCATGTCATCCCCGACCTGTCTCGTCTGTGGCAGAACATAAAAAAATATCAGATGTCAGTCTTGGGTTTCGTCTCGGGGCTCTTCCAAAAAATAGCCTAATAGTGATGACGTTGGAGAGTACTGTACTTGTACTTCACGAGTGAAGCATGTTTCAGAAGAAGCAGGCTTGAATTGTTAAAACCTTTACCCCCTTGCATGTTTTGTAAAAAAAACTGAATTGATGTTTGCAGTCTTTACTATTATGAGAAAATAACCATCAAAGGCCAAATTAACTTTCTCTTTTTTGTTTTGTTTTCAGAGTAAACGGAATGACGCAGTCTTAAATGTATTGTTGTTTTCCTTTCTAGATCGCCTGCATATTTAATTTTCTTCCAGGAACCACTAAGGCTCCAAAAGTGAATACATAATGGATTTGACAACCGTACATTGTTAATATGTTATTTCCTATTTTATTTTGTGTTATTGTTATTGTTCTTGAAAGCTGAGTCAACGTATCAGCTTTATAGTCAATAACGAAGAATTAATGAAAGTAAGGTCGCAGTTCGTTTTAAACCCCTCTTGATTTAAGTTTTTCTTTATAGATGGAGCCAAAATCTATTGTTTCTTAGCGCACTATGCCCTGAATACAATTTATATTTCTGTCAGAACATCTACTATAGTGTTGTTGTACTGTGACTTCAAATACAGTGTACAGTTACAAAACTCTCGAACGAAATCAATGAACAAGTTAATTAATGCCCAGTGTCGAAATCTGCTTGAACTCTTGTTTGACCGCAGTACATTTCTCCCGTCTCCACTCACCCTTTGAACGGTGTCAATAAATTATACCGAATTTCCTGTCCAATCTTTCTGTTGATTCCTTCTTGACCCGGCAATATATCTATGTCAGGACTCCGGCTGTCTATGCCTAGAGACTAGACTGATCTACTTGGTTGGTTCTATACGCCAGGAGTCCCAGTTTTTGTTGACTGCGAACAACAACTGGCCTTGTTCCTTAGAATGATCATACATTATGCCCGACTTCCCTAGATCTAGTGACTTCATCTTGTGGAGCTTGGACTGTTGGAGTTACTAGCTCCCTGAGAAACCTACATCCAGATATCTATCTATCTTTCTTGGATCTCTTGGTTTCTGCACTCGCCTCAACCGGGCCCGCGATAAAAGACAGATAAGGTGCGCATATGCGCGGCCACAACTAATTATTCTTGAAGCATAACTGTAGCGACTCCAGATCTTCATCTTATAATACAAGGAATCAGGCTAGACACACAACAGCCAATACTCTTGTAAAACGTGAAAATACCCATCAGAAAATGAACTTAAAAGGAACCACGACCTGGGTTAGGTAATTTCGCAGTAATAACTAGTCAGGTGTGGGGTCAGTTCGTGCACCGTGGTCTTTACAACCTCATAAAAATTTAGGGGGAGTGTTGTTTATAGTCGTGGTTATATCAGCTGTTTTTGTGTCTGTTTAGCAAGTTTAAAAGATTGAAATAACATTTGTACTGTAAAATTCACACATTTTGTCGTCATAGGCGAGTGTCACGTGATTTTGAATGTAAACTAGTGCAGAATTTATTTTGTTCAACGTTTGATTTCCATTTCATGAACCTTAGAGATATCATTTAATCAAAGGAGAAAAATAAATTCAAATAACATCTGTGTATAATTATGTATTATCAATAAAAACTATGAAAATATTATGGCATAGAGGAGTGTAGAACTGTACAGTTTCAGGGTGGTCCTTGGGCCTTTGAAAGGGTATTTAATTTAACAAACAAAAATACAATTAAGAACTTTCTACACACACAAAATCTATCCTGGTGGTCACATATTGAAATGAAATTATTTTCGTAAATAAAATAAAAATATTCTACATCTCTCTTCCTCTCTCTCTTTCTCTCTCTCTCTATCTCTCTCTCTCTCTCTCTCTCTCTTTCTTTCTCTCTTTCTCTTTCTCTCTCTCTCTCTCTCTCTCTCTCTCTCTCTCTCTTTATTATAATTCGCTCTTTCTTGCTTTTGCATCCTGCTTCTCTAAATACACATTTGGTCAATGTTTTTCTTCTTTTTTTTCTTTTCAGAAACAAGGGTATACGATTTATACATCTTTCTGCGCATCTCTTTTCAATGCTATGCCCGCTGCACTTACAAGGTTTGTTCGTTTTCACAGTGCCACTCCTTTCTCTCTTCCTTATCTCTTCATCTCCTTGTGTTGGTCTCTGAGTCTGACTCTTGTTTCACGCTGCCAGCTACTTAGCCCAATTCCAGGGGGAGACAATCGTTTTCACATGGTTTCATATAGTAATCTACCCCTTTCCTCTATGTCATCTCAAGTTTATCATCCTTGCTCGCTCTGCCTCTCCATCATTTTCCCCCCTGGTCTTCGTTTTACCACCAAATCTTAGTCTTACTCACCATTCTTTTCCATCTCTTGTTTTGGATTATCTCTCTTAGAGTTTATGTGTCTTAGAGAAGCAACTGGCCCACACTTAGGTAGCACTATAGCCAGCAAGGAGCCAGATTGGCTGTGAACCAGAGGCTGACGGAGCCATGAAAATTGTTGTGAAGTTTTTATTCCATTTTTCCCACGGGTGAAAAATTCCCACGGAGATGAAGACGAGTAGTGTACGAGAAGCCATCGTTGTTGATACCTTCTGAGGAAGGGCGATCTCAGAGACCATTATTACGTACAAGGCTATTGCATGCAAGGTCAAGATGTTACGAGAGGAATGCAGAAACATTTACGATGCCTGGCACGACATTACTTAATATAGCAAATAGTTGGCCTTTTTAAAAAGAATTTTATAAATATTTATTATACCTAATTATTTATCAAATTTTTTGCAGGAATGCAGAGGAAATGAAGTTGATCTTTTATGCCATGTATATTGTGTATATGAATTGATATCAAGGAATTATTCGTAGGTTATTACTACTAGAATGTAATTTACCTCCACCCACCCGTTTAGTATCATGTCTCCTATCACGTCATAGAAAAGAACATTTCACCCACCCACACACGCACACATACACACACTCACACACGTACGCACAGATACATATAGATACAACACATACTTTCTAACATATATAAGTTATTATAAGTTATACAACAACACATGGTGGCCTTTCTTTAATTAATAATTTGGGATCCTCTCCTCCCCTTTCATGCCTTCAGTGAAGTTCCACCATCCTTTGGCAGGTCTTTCATGGTGCGGTGAGCATGTCAGTGTAACAGCAGAGCCGCCACCAACTCAGCCATACAACTATCAAAACGAACATTTTAGCCTAAAGAATACAACAAAACATACTAAAAACCCTGCTTCTTTCTTGTAAGTTTGGCAGCTGGGTATCAGCAGCGGCGCTCACGCACGTATCACGTCCTCTCACAATGCATGCTTCACTTCACCTGACGGTTGAGAGAGCCAGGGAGCTCCGGTGCAGCGACTAACGAACCTGATGATTCAACCCCACAGGTAATTGATCAATTAGGAGAGAGGGCTCAGAAAGAGGGAAAATAATGTATTTGTATATAAATATATATATTGTGTGATAATTGATAAAGCAGTACACGTACTAACGGACATAAAAAAATCAAACAAAGATACTTTAAAGTTCAAAACAAGCTGGCTTTATTACGCATTCCTTATTACATAATTTAAATAACAAGAAACAGTTTATAACCAATAGGCAGCGGGAAGCAAAAAAGGGCCTGGATGGAACAGGTAAGAAGGTTAGGGTAGGGGCAGGTATTTACACGGTTCTATTCTGACAGTAGTTTAGGACACTATTGTACATTAAAATAAAGTTAACAAAACATGCATTCATAGTGAATAGCGAATAGCAGCTTTTAACATAATTACGGACATTGTTTTAGTTGAATTCGACGTAAAGACTGGAGGGACAGGAAAACTAAATTAATGAATGATAATTGTTACTGCTGAAACTAAAGCCCGATTTATAACAATACTGAAACAAGAAAGCTGAAATATAGTGGCTATCTGAAACTTCTTGATCCTTATAACTGGTATGTAGAACAAAAGAGTGACAAAAGAAATTTTTAGATGACATAAACGACTGGACAGACAGGGAACTTTTAGAATGCACATGTTCAACAAAAGCCGAGGATAGGGAGGAGTAAAAGATGAATAATTAAGCGGGTGTGGTCGAAGGAAAGAGTGTTTAACAGCGTTGATTGCAAACGTCCAATGTCAGCACTATAATAATATGTTATGTAGTAGACGAGTCTCAAGACCCACGTCTGGCAATTGTACGTAATGCCACACGGAGACTGTACTCGAAATACATACATGAATTCCCGTTTCACCAGGTTTCCTTATTTTGAAACCGTTGCAACTGGTAGAGGACAACATTAGACAAACAAATTTTGATCTATAGTGTGCTTTGAACCTGGTACCTCCTGATTGGGAGGCCAACGGTCTACCAAATAAGCCCACCAAAACCCATAAACTTCAAACAGCCGAGTATCATGACTATTCTGAACATCACATGAATCCTGGAGGGTTCATAGAGTAAAGAATAGAAATGAAAAAGGGTTTTTCATGCACTATGAAGCCAGTTTAGTTTCACGAATGACTCAAAGGCCTATCTTTAGCCATGGCTATGCTGTAGCATATATTTCTTAACCCGTACTTTAACGAGTTTTACGGAAACCAACATGAATACCCCTGAAAGCAGCTGATTGGCCTCAAAAGGTTAAAATTGCTTGAGCGGATCAAAGAACAGTTTTCTTTGCTGATCTTTAGAGATATAACCTTTTTCAGAAAACACTACAACAAAGGGCGAAAATTCCAAAGGCGCCGACGCTGGAACAAGAGAACCTTAATTTGTTCAAAAATAAACTATTTGCTGCAATAGATCTTCATTTAGATCCTCAAACGAAGCGGAAAATAGGATTATCAAAGAACAACGCTGCTTTATTTACACGATATTGAATGGTCTAAGAATAGGAAAGCACTTTTATGCTTGGAGCCGGAGTAGAGACAAATTGGAGAGATAGAATGCACTTCAGTGCACGTCAAAGTACTAGGATGCGGAATCAAGTTGCATACATGTATTAACAATTATGTAGTAGTAAAAAAACAAACTCAAGGTCTGGCGCTGAGTTCATTGTCCGGAAACCAACAAGTTCCCGTGGTGTTGTGTTGCCTTCAAACATTGCTTTTTTTTTTCCTCTTTTTCAGTCATCTGTTTGTTTTTTTCCATACACAACAATCTTGCGTAATCTCCCACTCTCGCTTTTTTCCCTTTTGAATAACTCTTTTGACATATCTAACGTTTCCTTTTTACGATTTTCTTACTTTATCGAACAATTTGTAAGGCTATAAATATGTCCACGAATAACTCTGACCAAGGATGAATATAAATTAAACTGAATTAAAATGTGTGTATTTACTAGGCTGTATAGGATTCCTCAGGGAAACTTATGAGACGTTAAAACCCGTATAGAAAGATAGACTATGCTCTCTCTCCCTCTCTCTCTCTCTCCAGAGAATATGAGTTTGTATTTACTTCATTCTTTGCTCGCCCCCCCCCTCTCTATCTCTCTCTTTCTCTCTATCTCTATCTCTCTCTCTCTATCTCTCTCTCTCTCTCTCTCTCTCTCTCTTCAATGTTTGCATTATAGTTGTTCCTACATTAAAAACAACAAATATTAGGCCTTGGTTTAGCCATTAACCTTGCCATTATGACAATGCACAGACCCCAACTTATCTTACCATAAAATGTGAACCTACCAACAAACAAAGGTCATAAAGATAAACTTTAAGGGCTTGATCAACACAATTAAATGGTACACAAAGTATGGTACAGATAGCACAACGTTCCCAGACAAGTTAGTAGGTAAAAACAAAACAAGAAACCACCGACAGTGATAAAACACCAATGACCTACATTATTCTGATTTGTTCAGCTCCACTTCAAGATAATTATTTACTGATATAATAATCTTGTCGGGGGAAGCACTCAGGTAGTTAACTAGATGTGACCTTTCCAAGACATGACCCCCTGCTCTGTAAACAACGCTAATGAATTTCGTGGAAAAGTGGGAAAAAGGCAGCAGAGAATTACTCTTGATGTAGTGTTTTGTGATTAGATTAGTGTGCCATTTGTTGATTAGAAAGTAGGTCACTCGATTTCTGTTTGAGACCACCGTTAATAATTTTGCCTTTCTGTCTTTTTTCTTTCGTTCGACCTTATAATTATCTCCTCTCTCATATTATTTTTCTGCGTTTTATTCTTCTCTTTGGTAATCATTTATGAACGTCCAAATTTCATCATCACAGAAAAAGTAATATAAGAATAAAAAATAAGTTAAGCCCAGCCGTAAACAAAGGCGCACCTGTAATGTCCAGTGCAGCCTTTGCCTTTACTTTATTGCTCTGTTTTTATCAATTAGAAATCTAGACAATAAATGTGCTATTCATTGTTACAATTCTAATTCTAAATTAAAATCTAAACTCAGGCTGATTCACTTTGTAGAAGAGCCTCTCTAGAACCACACTCCATTAATTTCCTAGCCACTGCATTCCGAAAAAAAAAATCCAACGAACTGGACTACTGGACGACAAAATTCCTCTTTCCATCTCAGGCTAAATCATCCTCTTCTTCTGTGAAGGTAATAAATTAAGATATCTAAATATAATATTTTGTTGTGGTCAAAGTCCTAAAAAAATTTTAACCCCTAATAATTATTTTTGACATTTCAGAAGATAAAATACTTATACAAGCCTGTTGAGTATTAGTAACCAATTTTTCTGTTTTGAATGAGCTGTTAATTTGCAGAAATGGTATTATATAAACACCTATATTCGTAGTTTAAGCCCATGTGAATATTAGCAGTTTTATTTTTAAATTTTTATTGCTCTTCATTTTCAGCTCATAACCTGTAAGGTTTTTACAAAGCAGTCTCTGCTATATTAGTCTGTCTTTCTTAAAAATTAATTAACGGAGCATTGACGAACCATTTACATGATTGTAATTATTATGATCAAGGTTGTTTCTAAAAGTTCAAGACACGATAACACAGCGGCTAGACGGCTACTTGGGAAATCAAGTGAGAATCAAAGAACGCAGGCGATAGATTTGTGTAGATCTTAGACTAGATACTACACCGCGGTAAATATCTGACCAGTCAATCACCACGGTCTGGGTGAGCCAACCTAGAGCTTCAGACTGACCCTTAATCAAGACGTAGCTCCAGAGGTGAGAACAATGCCCACCGTTCTTCTGCAATCCAAGCGCCTCTCGTCAACAAGATATTTAAGATAACAGAACCTGAAACCTGTCTGCATTAGAACATTTTGGTTACAATTTATCTACAAGGCCAAGGGGAATTTCTTGAGATATCTCTCAAGACATAGATAATATATGCCTATTCTATCGCTAGTTATTTCAAGACCTCCTATATAGTCTTTAGATAAAGACAGGCTTGGTTATTCCAGTCAGCACAGATTCGCAGACAATGTATCTCTGTTCTTGCTGTGCCTTGACTTGTTCACAGACCATTCCTTCACTGTCAGACAGGTCAAGTTAAAGATTCTTCTTAGCGTACTCTGCAAACAGGAGAAGAAAAGATAAACATAATTTCCATTATTTCTCAGAAGGAATACATAAAGAGAGGAATAACTAGCAACCTTACCGTTCCAAGATTTATTTTCAACTCACGATCTTTACATTTCTACAATTAAAAGTTATTTTTATGTGCAGGGCCTAAAATAACTCTCATGTATACGTTGTTATTTGTTAATTTTTCAGTTATATTTAGATAGCTGAAAATCAACCTTTAAACAGCTTTTTTCTTTTCAAACCAAAAATTTGCTGACGTTTCAAATAATTATGATTGAGCAAAATATAAAATGCATTTTCTTAAAAAAGAAAAAGACAAAAAAAAACAAGGACATAACATTACATGAATCCAGGCACATAACGTTCAGATTATTTACATGTATCTTATTCTTGATATCTGCAAGAAATATTTGTCCATCACGGGTTTTATGCGAATTATGATAAGATTGAGTTGAGTCGAGTTTGTGCGACGTCCAACGTCAGCACTATATATGCTTTATATGAGGAAGGGTCCCAAGATTGACGTCTGACAATTGTATGTGCTGCTGCACACGAGACAGGGCAGAGATACCATGACTACTGTCTCGACAGATCACAGTATGGTAAGGTATTATTTTTAGTGCTAAAATATATTGATGAATAACATTTACGAAAGATAGTAGATAAGTCTAGATAGTATTATCGTTATTTTTTTTTTATTGAAACGTAAAAAGTAGTCACGTCCAAGATACCAAAAAAATAAAATGAAAGAAAGACTGCTGAACGATGAAAAAAAAAAATTCTAAACGAGAGACATACATAAAAAGGGGTAGGATGGGATGGACTGCGCCACGGAAGCAGGCGCCGGGTAGACCAGTCATCATTCATTAATTTTAACTAATTAGTAGAGCAAGTTGCACGAGCTTTAGATTTTAACTGCTGACTCTGTCTCTTAATAATTTTTTTTAGTAAATTAAGTAAACCAAACTTGGGTTAGACGTTCCTTGGTCAACCATCCCACAAATTATTAGTAAAAAATATTTATATTGCCTGTATCGAGTTTTTTACACTTGCAACATAAGGAGCTTAATTACCAAATGAGGAATATTCATCTTTATATTTACTTCTAGCATACTGGTGGTGACAAAAAAAAAACACCACGATATATAGGAAAATGGGCTAGTGGTTTCCGTTTTGCAGCTGATAATTTAAAAATTTGAGCTCTCTTTAGTGTCAGTTGCTTCTATCACAACCAAAATGTGTCCAACATTTATTGGAACTGTAAGGCTTGTTTGTTTAACCGTCGCCCGCCTGCTTACCCATCACACTTCGTCCAAGCACTTGACTTATCTTAACTTAAATTATTTGAAACAGATATAACCACTGGAGCCTGTAGACCCACAATGCACCGATTCATTCTAATCCGAAAAAAAAAATGTTGAGCTATAACAATGATGAGATTATAGCAATGTTATGGAAACGACGATTTGTACTCGAATACGTTCATAGATTTTTCACTCACTTTCTCTTCCTCTTTCTCTCTCCCTCTCTCTCTCTCTCTCTCTCTCTCTATTTCTCTCTCTCTTTCTCTTACTTTCTCTCTCGTCTCTCTATCAAACCGTTTTTTCAATATGATTATTAAATATTTGAAGTTAACTTCAAATGTAAATAATTTGTTTAAAAAAAAGATTAACCTCAACTGAGATCTTAAACTGAACTCATTCTTAGTCTAGATTTAACCTTGAGCCAGCTAGATAACTAGATCAGTTCGTAGGGATAACATGAGATTCGTTATCTATTCTGCGATGGAAACTGAGTCATAGATGGTCACAGTACTCTATAATATTGTTTCGGTGCTCCACCCTTTCTAAACAGTACGTATATCATGTTATGTTTGTTTTGAGCTATTTCATCACACCCTCACATACTCACACAAACACAGCTTGATGAAACTCTCAATAATGTATATCTTCTCAAGCAGTTGACAACATAATCTGACACATTAAGTTAAAGTTGTATTCCATATTGATAAAAGTCAAAGAGTTCAATTAGTTCTCTATCACCATTTTATGGTTATGTGCATTTAAAACGCGTTCGACTATTTTTGGGGGGCTGCAATCTACAACGAATTTTATTTAAATTGATAAGCGTTTTGTCAAGTTATTCCTTGGTTGAAATAAAACATATTAATATATCGTTCACCAAAATACTAAAAATGAAAAAAAAAAGATTGTTTAAAGTTTCTTATTTTTTTCGCTTTTAAAAGAATATTAAGAACAGTACAAAAACTCAAAACGAGAGAAAATTAAAAACACAGTAGTTATGATTTGCAACGCTGCAGTTATTACGAAACATGCTTCAAATATTGATAGATAGCTAAATCTTGACACTTGTAGCAAAATATTCTGGAAACAACTTTTCCTCTTCTGTATTGCTCGTAAATGCAATAAAATTATTATGTTTGTTCATTTTTTGTTTAGATAAAAAAAAGATAATGATAAAGCAAGCGTGTTTCTGTTTTGAAGAAACTAAAAGGGTAAGCAAGAATTTAACACAAAGAGAGAAGTAACAAAATAATGTGTGTAATAAAGTTCGGGGTAAACAAGAAAAAAAAAGCCATACATAATTGATAAGAGATGTTGTAAATAGATTGATAAAAATAAAAGAGAGAGAGAGAGAGAGAGAGAGAGAGAGAGAGAGAGAGAGAGAGAGAGAGAGAGACAGAGAGAGAGACAGAGAGAGAGAGAGAGAGAGAGAGAGAGACAGACAGAGAGAGACAGAGACAGACAGAGACAGACAGAGACAGAGATGGGGAGAGAAAGAGGGAATTGAAATGGATACGCTAAAACACGAGAGAGAAGACCATGGAAGCGAAAAAAAAAGGGAGCTAAAAACAATCCAAACAAGCAAACACACTAAAAACAGAGAACAAGTTGGAAACCAAACTAAAGTAGTGAAACAGAATCAAAATACGCGTTGGGTAATTTGGAAAACATTTCTCGGCCTGAATACCGTTATTTATTTTTTTCCTTTACACAACGAGGATTCTTTAAGTTAAACCTGCAGAGTATAACGCAATGTGCGCTTTCCCATAGAATAAACAAATAAACATTAAATAAAAACACGCCCAACTGACAACTGTTCGTCTAGCCAGCAGATTTGTACTGCTGTACTAAAAACAGTACGGCTCGAATTTCGGAAAGTTGACCGACATAAGTGAATCTTCGCACAAATTCGCGTTTTTAAAATGATGTTTTATATCTAAATGTTCACGAGCGTTTTCATCCGGAAGGCGTTTGATGTGAACGCAGATGTGTTTGAGTCTTAGAAAAATTTTTAGTGTATAAAAACATTAGAGAAAGATTGCGAAAACGCATGTATGCCTAGCCTGTGTATCATTTTTATGCCTCAATAAATATTTCTATTGGTAGGGGATATTTAGCCTCTGTATATGGGAGGTAAATAATTTACATATTTTTGTTTTAAATATACACAACTAAACCATTAATTCTTCGTTAAATTAAATCACTAGCTTGTTAAGGTGCTAAGAACTCATATGGGTTAAAGAAGGCTCTTTTAAAAATAGCCCACCACCATGATATAAATGTATGAGAAAACATAGAAGGGTACCGTAGGGTACTCAATAAAATTTTTAAAGGTCGTGGGAAATAGTCAAAAGTTATAAAAGTTCTAGACCTTCACGTTTAGACGCCAAATAATTATGTAGTATAGAATCAGCAAAGCTGTAGATTTGTAATCATCGTGCAAAGTCAGTCACATTAAAGACATACATTATCCCATAGAGTACTTTAAATACATTTACTTTGCCATGTTGAGAGCACTGAATTGTTTTGTATATATTTTAAAAGACATTTTATTTTTAGTGCAGTGTTGTTGTTTTTTTAAAGAAAATTGAAGGCCTTGATGGTTCAAATCAGTGTAGAGAGAGGCGTTAAACTCGCTCAATCCCAAAATCTCGCAACCCGATTAACATTTGTTATCGGAGGTGAAATAACTTGTAAAATGACTTAGATGACACCTCATTGTAAGAGAAACTATATATGCATGTAATGGCATCGATTTTTCATCCAGCTTATCAGCCTCAAAATCGTTGTTTCGTTAAAATGTTTAGTCCGTTATGTCCGTTATTGTTGGCTACTGTGGAAGTTTGTATCAAAATAATAATGTACGGTGAAACATCATCACAATTTTATCGAAAGAAAATAAAAAATGAAAAAAAGCAAATATAACTATAGTTTAAAAAATACTGGATTATGTACTTTCTCAGATTGGTCTCAATAGACAAGATATTTCATGAAATGATGTCTATGTTTTATAATAACCGTGGCCAATGTATCGACAATATATCTGCTTTACGAAATACTGGTACATTGAGAATTACAAGGATGTTAAGAATGATTATTACCTCTCGCTCGAGGAAAAAAAATGATTCGAGTAAAAACAAATTAACAATAACAAGGACCAGAAAAACAACAACAACATTATCAAAAACAAAACAAAAACAAGGTCATTGTCAAAACCATTTATAATTAGGCTTCAAATTCCTTCACATCTTTCAGGAACATAATTATTTGCGCAAAGACCAAATTGAAATGAATGTCAATACTTTTTGAAGAGAGATGAATGATAAAATTGTTGCGGGGTATGAATTAACTAGAAGACAAACCTTGAAAAATAGTGAAATCATAATACCATAGAGAGAGAGAGAGAGAGAGAGAGAGAGACAGACAGAGAAGACAGAGAGAGACAGAGACAGACAGAGACAGAGATGGGGAGAGAAAGAGAGAGTTGAAATGGATACGCTAAAACACGAAAGAGAAGACCATGGAAGTGAAAAAACCAGAGCTAAAAACAACCCAAACAAGCAAACACTCAAAAACAGAAACAACTTGGAAACCAAACTAAAGTAGTAAAACAGTTTCAGAATACGCGTTGGGTAATTTGGAAAACATTTCTCGGCCTGAATACCGTTATTTGTTTTTTCCTTTACACATTGAGGATTCTTTAAGTTAAACCTGGAGAGTATAACGCAATGTGCGCCTTTCCATAGTATAAACAAATAAACATTTGATAAAAACACGCCCAACTGACAACTGTTCGTCTAGCCAGCAGATTTGTACTGCTGTACTAAAAACAGTACGGCTCGAATTTCGGAAAGTTGACCGACATAAGGGAATCTTCGCACACATTCGCGTCTTTAAAAATGATGCTATATCTGAATGTTCACGAACGTTTTCATCCGGAAGGCGTTTGATGTGAACGCAGATGTGTCTGAGTCTAGGAAAAATAATTAGTGTTTAAGAAAACATTAGAGAAAGATGATTCGGCATAAAACTATTTTAGCTCTTGGAAAAAAGATTGCGATTCATAGTTTCTTCTAGAATATAATTTATAATGCCCCTAGCGTTGTTAAATAATTATAGTTATCAATACCATCTTTATTTAGAAACGCATGTATACATGTGTATTTTTTGTGCCTTATTAAATATTTCTATTAGTAGGGGATATTTAGCCTTTGTAAAATATATGGGAGGTAAATAATTTCTATTGTTTTAATATACACAACAAAATCAAAAGGGATACTTTTTTTCATTAAATTAAATCACTACTTTGTTCAAGGTGCTTGGAGCTCCAATGGGTTAAAGAAAGTCTTTAAAAATAGCCCCACCACCATGATATACATGTATGAGAAAACATAGAAGGGTACCGTAGGGTACTCAATAAAATTTTTAAAGGCCGTGGGAAATAGTCAAAAGCTATAAAAGTTCTAGACCTTCAGGTTTAGACGCCAAATAATTATTTAGTATAGAATCAGCAAAGCTGTAGATTTTTAATCATCGTGCAAAGTCAGTCACATTAAAGACATACATTATCCCATAGAGTACTTTAAATACATTTACTTTGCCATGTTGAGAGCACTGAATTGTTTTGCATATATTTTAAATACATTTTATTTTTAATGCAGTGTTGTTGTTTTTTTTTTTTCAAGAAAATTAAAGGCCCTGATGGTTCAAATCAGTGTAGAAACAGACGTAAAATCCGCTCAATCCCAAAATCTCGCAATCCGACTAACATTTGTTATCGGAGGTGAAATAACTTGTAAAATGACTTAGATGACATCTCAATCTAAAAGAAACTATATATTATGGCATCGATTTTTCATCCAGCTTATCAGCCTCAAAATCGTTGTTTCATTAAAATGTTCAGCATGAAGACCGTATTAGTCCGTTATGTTTGGGTACTCTGGAAGTATTTATCAGAAATAACAATGTAAGGTGTAGTATTATCAGTTTTACCGAAACAAAATAGAAGGTACAAATAAGGCAAATATAACTATATTTTAAACAATACTGGATTATGTGCTTCCTCAGATTGGTCTGAATAGACAAGATATTTCATGAAATGATGTCTATGTTTTATAATAACCGTGGCCAATGTATCGACAATATATCTGCTTTACGAAATACTGGTACATTGAGACTTACAAGGATGTTAAGAATGATTATTATCTCTCGCTCGAGGGAAAAAAATGATTCGAGTAAAAACAAATTAACAATAACAAGGACAAAAAAAAACCCCTAACAACAACAACATTATCAAAAACAAAACAAAAACGAGGTCATTGTCAAAACCATTTATAATTAGGCTTCAAATTCCTTCACATCTTTCAGGAATAATTATTTGCGCAAAGACCAAATTGAAATGAATGTCAATACTTTTTGAGAAGAGATGAATGATAAAATTGTTGCGGGGTATGAATTAACTAGAAGACAAACCTTGAAAAAAAGTGAAATCATAATACCATCCGTTTCCCTGGATGTAGAGGGCAACATAATTTTCCAACCCCAATTTTTACCAAAAAACATTTCTATCAACATAAATTGTTTCCGTTGGAATTTATCTTTTTATTTCCAAAATACCTTAATTTATTTTAACCTCAACTAGTTTTATATTTAAAAAAATTAAAGACGCAAATGCCAAAGAAATTTCTAGAATTAAAGTAATATTAAGGGCTAGATTTTGGCTACTGCACTGAAATTGTTAAAATTATAATGCACTTTAATTTAGATTGATTACAGGAGCAATGGACGGGAAATTCAAGGATGAAGTGCAAAATAACTAGAGGGCAATAACCGAAAGGTAAGATAACGAGACCAGGACGAAAGTGCATGATATTTCACCTTGAACTAATTTCTGACCAATTAAACCCTTTGCAAGAACGTAATACCCGTTTCTTTTTCCATATGCATGGTAAAGCCAGTAACAGGGAGCGTTTTGAAGACAATGATTGAAAACAGAGATATTTTTAATAGACTTCCGTCAACATTTCCTTTGCCAACCTTGGAAAGGCCTCTTTAAGATTTATCTCGGAGAAAAAGGGGAGAGAAAAAGGGGACACTCCTGTGATCCGAAGTTCAAGCGAATGTTATGTCAAAACAAAGGAAAGATAATTGTTTAATTGCATCCACATTTTTCTTTCCAGGAGCCGGTACAACTTTTGCTACCTTCTCACGTGACATAAAGCAGTACCGGAAGGAGGAAGCCAGGAAGCAACAACTTTCTTAACGAGAGGAATTTCCACTGCGTGTATGAACAGATTGATCATTGTGAACCCTCATTAAATTTCAATACCTCTTCCTCTTCCTTCGAAAACAACAGTATAGTATTTCCTTTCGTTACCATTTCAGTGAATTATTCACAGGAAAAACTCGGGAATTAGGACCCCCTCAACGTCCCATCCTTCCGGGCTAGTTTTTTGTTTTGTTTTGTTTTGTTTTTTTTGTTTTGTTTTTTCTGAATCGCTCCTTTATTTTTCAGAACATTATTTTGTACTTTTATGGTTCAGAGTTTATAAAGAAAATTTAGTTACGATTTGTCCTTGGAGAAATCAATTTTTCAATGTTGGTGCAGGAAATTCTCTCTGACTCTCTCTCTCTCTCTCTCTCTCTCTCTCTCTCTCTCTCTCTCTCTCTCTCTTTCTCTCTTTCTCTCTCTCTTTCTTTCTTTCCCAATTCCTCTATTTATATATATTTCTGCTCGCATGCATGTCTTTCTCTTCCTTCACCCTCCCTCCCTCTCTCTCTCTCTCTCTCTCTCTCTCTCTCTCTCTCTCCCCCCCCTCTCTCTCTTTCTATCTCAGTCCGTTTGTCTCTCTCTCTGCCCGTGTGTCTCTCTTTTCTATCATTTTCTCTCTCTCTCTCTCTCTTCTCTCTCTCTCTCTCTCTCTCTCTCTCTCTCTCTCTCTCTCTCTCTCTTTCTCGTTCTTCCTTGCACTTTATTTCCATTATCCTTTTCTTTCAGTCTCGCTCTACCTCTCTCTTCTTTCTCTCTCTCTCTATATATATATTTCTCTCTGTCTATGTTATTGTGTCTGTCTATCTGTCTATCTCTTTCTTTCGTTCGTTCCCTTTTTGTTTCTTTATTATTTGATAACGAACCAATAAGAGCATATATTAAATTGCAGAGGGAATTTGTCAACAGGAAAAATATTGAGTTCTTGGCTTGTAATTCTATATAATAATTCTCAGGAGTTTTAAATTCCCCCCTCCCCATGCCCCCGCCCCCCTTTTTTTTGGGTTTTTTTTTGTTTTGTTCTAGCTTTTCGAGAGGCTATGCTGTACATTTCTTTAACTTTTGTTCCCATAAGCTAAGAAAACATGCATGCACGTAAAAAAATAGTATGCTTTAACACAACCAATGAGAAGGCCTAGGATGATTGATAGCCTTGGGCCTTTTGGATCTATAATTAAATGCACGAATCCAGTTTGCTTCAGATCTCTGTAAATTAGGGTGTGCTCTTCATGACATAATTTACACCCCCCGTTGCATCAATTCATTCTGATAAGAGCGTCGATAAAGCGCAGCACAAAAACGAATACATTAGACACAGGCCATTCAAAATTCGTTTGTGGGATGGAAAAAAAAAAGATGTAAGAAGGCCGACTTTTCCATGATGTCTTGGAGAAGTTTGAGTATAAATATATACCGAAGTGATGCGAAAGAATAAACTTCTACATTTATCTTTGTGCAGTTTTTAAACTTCTTATATAAAAAAAAAAAACACATGAGGTACTTATGTGTTTTTCTATGCGTTTTTTTTTTCTTTTTTTTGGGGGGGGGGGGGTGTTTTTTTGTTTTTGTTTTCTTTTTGGCAGGGGGTTGGGTAAATTAAAAAAAAATACACTTGTGATAGAAAATTATCTTTATAAAAGAAGTTGAATAAAAAAATGCAACTTAATCCATATATCTTGTCTTTCAGTCCTAATAATTGCAATTAAATGTGGTGTAAGGTCTTCAGCAATGTAACAACGTTTAGTGCCAACAAAGATGTGTGGATGTTTTTTGTTAACCCTTTGAAAAACGCCGGTTATAGAAATACACCTTATACATGTAGTCAAGTAATACACCTAATCCTATTAATGAGTTTATAATGGAGACGAACCAAGTTCGTTCTGCAATGTATATAATAATATTATCAAACAAACAAAACAATTTTTAAGTATACTGATAGAAAACACCTATATTGAATTCTCTACATAGGGCGCTGCTAAGGAAGCAATATAATCTATTCGCTTAACCTTGAACTTTTGGGTATATCATTATAGAATGGGTGAACCTTGGAATAAAATCAGGCTAATTAAAAAAGTGTGACAACTGTTGAGATAAGTTACTAGCACCAGATGGTTAACAGGCGCACAACTTGTAAGTTACAACACTGGTGCGATCTAGCGAAAATGTTCGTTAACGATTAAGCGGCGAGTTGGCTAAGATAGAGCAAGCGCCTTTCGTGTAGTACCTACCGGGTTTGAATCTCTATCTCGATTTCATTATTGCAATTCGTTATTCTGAGTCATGATTAAACTGAATAATATAGGGCTTACATTATAAATTTAAAGTTTAAATTACTTTCAGATTTTAAGGTTAATCACAAAGAGACACAAAATCGGTACTATTACTGAAATAGATCAAGACCATGAATGGAAAATTAAGAGCAAAAATGGTGTGTACTCGTTATATTGAGCTCTTTTCCTGTTTATTGATAAAATGTCTAGATACCTGAATAATAAGTCCAGAAAAAAGCAGATCGAGAGAAAGTTTTTTTTTCTAATATGTCAGCATTATAATAACCGACATAATATTAAAAAGAACTAATTTGCAAGAAAAACAAATAATTCTCCTCCCTATTGTGAGAAAACTTGGCAGTGATGTTGCTCTTTCGTGTTCATAGCTACTCATTTTCGGCATACCTATTATCTTTCATAACGCATCACTGACTTGCACTTGAAGAGAAACTATTTTCCAGCACTTTGGTTGAATGGTTTTTAAGAAATGTTTTTTCTTGTCACAGTTATTACCTAACCTCTTTTATGTGCTTAAGTTGTAATGAAAGGAATGATAAGTTTTGACATAAAAACATAAACCTAGTTCCTTTGTGTCTCTTTGAGACGAACTGGCGGATTTTCCTCAAAAACATGTTTGCCTACTCCCCCTTTTAAATAGAAAAGACGTGTAACTAAATACTTTTTCAAACTCCTGATGGTAAACTTATGCGGGTAACAATGTGTTTAATAATCCTCACAACACTGTTATGTGAACGTTGCTCAACCCGTTCCATTTAGTAATAAAGTAAGGAATGTTCGAAATATGTGGAGCATCTTACTTTCCTAATACTTAAAATCTTTCCTTAAAAAGTAATGTTCTCAAAGACGCTATTAATATAAAGTAAAAGTTGTTTCCTCTTTGAGTAACAACACAATTTTTATTTCACAGCTTAACCATGCAACGTATTTTGTACATACATGAGTTGATGTACTGCTTTTAAGGCATTTTCCCATACGATACTGCTTATTGGGTGAACAATGCCTGTAAGAGTTACATTCGGAAAAAGAATTACAAGTCTCTGTACATTTTCTACTCTCTGACAAACCTCACACCTAAAAAAAAACAACAACCAACAAGGGCGGTCTTAATCTTTGAAGTTGTGCTACAGAGGGAAAAAAATAAAATTATTTGATCCACTCTGTCTCTAGACCTAGCTCCCTAAGGGTGTAGAAAATAATAGCTTCCATTTGAACGACCGGAGATGTATCCAAGTGGATTGAAACACAAAGGCAGAAATAAATGTTCCCAGTTTTAAAATAAAATCCACGCCTATTGTTATACCTTTTGTGATACCCTAAAGAGTTTTAATACTTGTTGGAAATAACTATCTTGTTTTACATTGTTCTTTGTCAATGGATTAAAATAACGGCGAGTGAAATGTTCATTAAGTAGAACTGAGTATAGATAATCCTTATTTCCATAAAGTTATATTCAAGTCAAGGACTACTATAGTTTAGTACTCCATGATACAAGTATACGAATGCTATGCAGTGATACCATTGTAAATGACCACCAACGTCGTTATCATTATCATTATCATCATCATCATCGATAATGATGATGATGATGATGATGATGATGATGATGATGATGATGATGATGATGATTTCGGTGCGTCGTATTTTTGTTTCCAAACTAAGTAGGATAGTCATAAAGCCACGGTAGCAAAAAAGGATAATTATGTATACATTGCACCGTTTGAACTGATTAGATACCCCGCTGTAAGTAAATAATATTTATTCCTTGTAAACACCATAGCATTGCTCACTCTCACCCGACTGCACCCAGGTGAAAAGGTTGTCATATTGAAGCAGTTATGATTTGCATTGGCAACGTAAGGGAAAGATAGTTGCAGGTCTAGCAAGGTAGGTAGACGGATAAGGAGATGGAACATATAGTAACCGTAAGAAAAATAAAAAGGGTTATTGAGAATAATATATATGGCGGTCTTGTGATGATTAAGATGATGCCGAGGGGATGATGATGATGATGATGATGATGATGATGATGATGATGATGATGATGATGATGATGATGATGATGATGATGATGATGATGATGATGATGATGATGATGATGATGATGATGATGATGATGATGATGATGATGATGATGTTTCCCTTACGTTGCCAATGCAAATCATAACTGCTTCAATATGACAACCTTTTCACCTGGGTGCAGTCGGGTGAGAGTGAGCAATGCTATGGTGTTTACAAGGAATAAATATTATTTACTTACAGCGGGGTATCTAATCAGTTCAAACGGTGCAATGTATACATAATTATCCTTTTTATGCTACCGTGGCTTTATGACTATCCTACTTAGTTTGGAAACAAAAATACGACGCACCGAATGCACTCGATATAACTGTGTAATGGTTATATCTTTCAGACCTAACGGACAAAACGATGGTCTCACACATTATTGGTTAAATGGCAGTGCTTTAAACAGTGAGTCTAAGCAGATCGTTTATGGGGGCTTTTTATTAAAAAAAAAACATTTGAAAGCTTTCACGCCAACTTACACTTCATTTTACATCGCAATATGATGGAAGCTTTTCCTTATATAAAATTGGTCGGTAAATATTTTGTAATTTATATGATATGTACTGTTTATTCTTATTCATTAAGAATCCATAATAATACACAACAATAAAAAAACAGTCAAAAAGTAACATGTTACTTTACTGGAAATTTTGAACGGAAAAAACACCTGAGCAATGGTAGATAATTGTATAAAACAATACACAGACAGGTAAACGTATGGATTTTTAAATGTTAGTTTCATCAAGTCCAACACTGCAATTAGGAAGATGAGGTAGCGAAGGCTTTTTAATTAAAGTTTACTATTTTCCGTTTAAAAAAAATTTTGAATCCCTCAGATGAAAGATGCAGCGGAATTAAATAAAAGGTAAAAAAAAAGTCGTGTACCAAACAGGTGTTTAACTCTGTCAGGTATTAAACGTTCGGTTCACTGAGTGCGTATACTCACACCTAGAGTTTCTATTCGCTCAGTAAAATTGTACATGAGTTTGCTAATTATACTTATTTATACAACCAGGATATTAATGAAATAATGACGACTACCAGCGTTATTGATTTGAAACCCAAAAGTAATAAAAACTAGTTTGCTGAACAAATGCAGAAAGAAGCTACACACAGTAATGTTCCTGTTTTTATTTAAATAAATCGATAACATATTAATATTTCTTTACTACTTCGTTTCAGGACTTATCAAATAAGTATTGTTATTACAGTATTACAAACCTGGGAATACGAACTTAGATTGGCATACTTCGTTAAATGGGGTATTCAATATAAAAAAAACGTTTTACATTTCTTTCTAGTGATAGATGTGACAAATGAAAGGAAATCCAATTACGCAAAGATTTTAAAACGATGTCCATGTATATAAAATTATAATTAAAGCCGTAAATAAACAATTGAGTCACATGGTGTGGTACAGTATTCGAATTTTACTGATCTCACAACCGTATACAATTTTGTGGCTGAAAATGGTTTGGTAAATTGTGTCTATGTCATTCTAGAGACATCTTCAATGTGTTGACAGATGGGCAAACATTTTTTTAAATTCCAGTAGCAAATATGAAATATGTTAAAAGCCACATCGCTCTTTTTGGTCATGTCGCTTTGTTATCTTTTTTAACCTCACCCTCTTTCATCATCTGCGATCAAGGAGATTAGAATGATATATTAACAAAATAAAAAAATTCATAAACAGTATCAATGTTCCCACTTTGTCTATGGTTCATTACATAACTGCAACTCCGCAAAGCACTTCTCAGACTAACACTGAAACAATCATATAATTACATTTCTATTAGGTAAAAGTCAACATCTTTAAATCAGAACAAAGTTTTGTTGTAATATAGAATGAAGAAATAAGATAGATCTCTTTTAATCTGATTTCAAAATCTGGGACAGTACGTACAATGGTTATATAAACTCTAGACCCCGGCATAACAAGAGATATTAATAGTAGAAAACTATTCTTAGACCAGGGCCTAGCTTTTATAGCACTGTTGTACTTACTCACCTTAACGCTAGCAGCTAATGTGTAGGGATTGGCAGCCCGGTTATGAAATAAATATATTAAGTCTAAACTTTTGATAGCGATAATCCCAAAACGCAAAAAAGTGTAGATGGTACCTTTTTAATACCGTCTTACATTATTTAGAAAATTTGTAAAGCCATTTTTAATGCCTTTGATTTAATTGTTGTAGCTGTCGTTCTTGGCGTAGCTGAACAGGTGCTACTGTTGTTCTTCTTGTATCTGTTTGTCCTTGTCGTTTATGTTGTTTTTATTTTAATGAACTAATAATGACTTGAAGCATCTTTATAAATTGTTTTTGTCTGAGGTTTTCCAGCATTAAAGATCAATTGAAGTTAATAATCATGTTTAAAAAAAATTATTATTATTATTATTATTATTATTATTATTATTATTATTATTATTATTGTTATAACAAAATTAAACAACTCAACAGAATGTAATACATATTGTTGATCAGTTTCAGCTTGGACAAATCCCTGTAGCTCATGTCACCTGATCTGTTAGTGCGACCTTCAATCAGGCCAGTTCCGGAATAAATAATTGTAATTTTATTAAGCGATGTACTCACTGACACCAGTGTTTCGATGACGACGTTTTTATTTTTATTTATTTATTTATTTTTATTTTTTTTTTTGGCATCTGGGTCGTGTAAACCGGCTCACCTTTACGGGGCGTCCCTGCTTGTTTATATTCCTTATTCTTCTGAGCAGATTGAATATTATCTTAATCTTATCTATTTTTTAACCAAAGAGATAGAACCTTTTGAATGTAATTTCACGATTTACAAGCGGTTTTGATAAGAATTAAGACACCCATTTATGACCTCGAAAATATATGAGACTGTACTGTGGCATGTGCTTTGTGACCTGTCAATCGTTTTAGGAAATGAGAATTTATCACCGCAGGATTTATTGAACTCAATGCTAAGTACAAGCGACTGTATAATTAATACTCGGTGTTGACATTCAGTCTAAAAATACAACACTACCAAATATCCGTCGAAGTATGTAAGGTAATACACAAAAATACCCAATACTATGTAAGTACTCAAGTGGATTTATTTAAAAATATGTAATATTACACTATAAGTAATAAGTACATGAAAGAAATTTAAACATACAATTTCAGTGAGTCAAAGCACGCTTTACATAATCGACGTCACCATCAGATTGAGTTAACGTGCTGGCATGTGCTTGAAAAAGTTTGCCTATTGAAAAATTATCATTCTAATCCTTTGCGCCAGAGTTCTTTGTCCAGTGTTAGTAAACACACACACACACACACACACACACACACACATATATATATATACATGTATGTCCTAGCTTTTATAGCACTGTTGTACTTACTCACCTTAACGCTAGCAGCTACAAGCTATATATATATATATTAAAAAACCGTTAGACATAAATGTGGGAGATAAGATTATGTTGTTCATTTAAAGGTTTTGTTATTTTTATGTCAAGGGCAAAACTTGATACATGTAGTGTTATGGCTGTAATGATACATTTTAAATATAAATTTGAAACGCAAATTTTTCTTAATATGTTTATTAAGCGGGATATTTGCTTGAAACTTAGAAGCTATATACGATTTACTGTCATATTTTACATATCAGATATTGTGTATATCATGAAGCAGACAAAGGAACGTGCTTTTGTAATCCCGCCACTTAGTGCACTTCTTTATAATTGTGAGGGGAGGGTCAGGAATAATTGTTCAACTAGTTCTTATGGATAAGAGGTGTCCTTTCCGTTGCTTGTTTATTGCAGTTGGTTTAGTGGGGGTTTTTTTCATAGAAAATGGGGATTTTACAGTAGCAAAAGTGAGATACATAGAGAGAGAGAGAGAGAGAGAGAGAGAGAGAGAGAGAGAGAGAGAGAGAGAGAGAGAGAGAGAGAGAGAGGCAGAGACAGAGACGGAGAAAAAGACATATAGTGAGGTAGAGATAGAGACAGACAGACAGACAAATACAAAGACAGCAAGAAAGCTAAACAAACAGAGACAAGGGCAGAGACAGATACAGAGTTAGATTCAGAGAGCATTGAAATAAAGCATGTATTAACATAAAAAAACGATAATATAAAGGATTATTTCCACAATTTTTTAAACAGCAATCAGTAATGATAAAATTAATGTGACACTTTAACTACTATACGATGGATGTTTTATGGCTGTGTCCGTGTTTAAAAAAATCACATTCGCCTCCAACTTATTAGTTCTATGTATTCAAGGGAGACAAACCACCATGATGTATGCTAGTTTATTGAAAAGTTGTTTTTTTTCTTGCACATAGCAGCAGGGGGAAAACGCATTGGGTTTTCATCAAATTAATGTGGTACATATACTGGGAAAATACGTTCTAGATCAAAATAGTTACTTTTCTTCTTGAAATATTTTCGAGCACCAAGCACTTGGCGTGAGAAAGAACTGGTTTTTGTATGTTTATAGCTTTTAATGCTTCATTCCCAAAGAAGCATGTTTGTTTAATGCTATATTTCAGGAAATGGACATGGGTCTTAAAGAAAATTAACATTCTTAGTCATGGCGGAACCCATCTTGCATTGAATTGGCTGTAAAAAGGAAGGGAAGTGGAACCATCGGGGAAAATATGATACTGCTAGTATGATAGACAAGACCATTAAACTGTACCGGTACATGGAACTGGTAGCAAGGAGCAAGGATCAAATTAGAGTGAGTACATACAACATACATGTGAAGTGTGTGAGCAAAGGTCTACTGATTTACGACCGCTATGATAGATGTGCGCGTTATCTTTTCCTGTTGGTTCCATGGCGACTTTATGAGATTTGACAATTGACCATTAAACATGAAAGAAAGGCCACATGCATGAGGGAAAATTTGAAGAGACAGGAAAGAAGGACGGACTTGCCCTGGGGTTAAATGACTAGGACTACATGTGCTACTAGTATTAGTCAAGTGGTACTGGCCTAATGAAAATTGACAAACCACCGTCGACACTTTTTGGCGTAGAATGTCCAAAAATATTAATTTATTATTGCAAAGCGAAAAGCCTCTTGCTCCTTTTAACACACTATATAATTATGACAAAATGACACGAAAAAATATGTTAGCACTAAAGAAGTTTTTATCACACTGAAGAGTATTGTAAAGTAGTTCCATTTCAATGTGAGTTTAGCATGTAATTCTTTTATTTCTTTTTTTAAGAGCCGCAATGAACCAGACACATGTTGCTCTACCTTTTATGTCCCTCTTTCATTAGAGGTCGTTATCAAAGAAAGTAAACTACGTTTTCGCTGTTTTCCAGAAAGGGGTGATTTTCTATGAGAGGTTCAAGGTCGAAATCCAAATCTTCATCAGGTGTTGTCCACTTTAAGGCTCTTGAAACTGATGGTTGATAGTCACTCTGGACACTGGTAGAAAATCACTACATGTATACGAATCAGAAAGAATAAAACCTGAAAGTAATAACACTGAAAATCTGTCTTAGAGGAGAAAATTATCTTTACGTTTTGAAACTGTTCTCAGCAGATGGAGTCAAGGCTATATGTTGTTGTTTTGTTTTGGTTTTTTTGCTTTTTTTATTTATTCTTTAACAATATTGTTTTAAGTTGATAAGTAATAGATAAAGAGGTGATAACAAAGTTAAAGTGAGTGAAAGAGAGTGGTAGCGAGAACGAAAGAGAAGAGGAGAGAGAGAGAGAGAGAGAGAGAGAGAGGGAGGCAGATAAAGAAATATATTTTATGCTCTTGTTTGATCTACAAATTCTCTATAAAAATTTTACCACGTTTGAAAAATCTCGACTTCAATTTCCACAAACAGGAAAGGTCAGTCAAGTACCGGATGTCTCTTCAGAAGATTAGAAGCTAACATCTTGGGCTACCATCTACAGGGAGATATGTATCAGGTTTAATATTGGTAGATCTAAGTGGTACCCATATTACTATGAAGTCCGAAATTGCAACCGTCTTTGTTTACAGCAGGAAGAGTGTTATCTCATTCAAGACAACAACATTAAATATTTAAAACTTTTTCCGTTCACAACAATTGCAATAGGTCGTCAGTACAACGTCGCACTAAGTTTACTCTTGTCTTATGGCATTTTGTTCACTGCCTTCAGGCAATTTGTTAGCTTACCATCGTCAACTAGCGGTGAGTGCGCACTATAGCAATCACAATAGCGTTGAGTGAGTTGTTTTTCCGGCACGTCAGCACGCTAACGGCTATATTGTCAAAATGGCGTTGCCTATGGCTTGTAATTTAAACAATCTATACTGTTATACAGCCTGGTACGTTAAACTCTTTGTTCAAACACATCTTTATCTTTTACAAAATCTTCAAAATTAAATTAAAACATCAAATTGTTTAATTGTTATATTAAATTTGCTTGTGCTTTGAAGATACTTTTTGTACCTTCTATCTTGTATTAACTCTTTATGGGAGCTAGTTCAACTGGTGCCCTCTTGGTGTGGGTGTGTTCTTTTCACAATCACCATAATGATTTAGAGTGTGTGTTTTTGTGTGTGTCAAAAAATCGAATGATTTACACAAAAAATAAAGAAAAAAAAAGAACAAGAAGGACAAAGAGAGACACATAGAGAGAAAGAGAAGAGAGACATATGTTGGTTGTATGGGTGTGTGTGTGTGTGTGTTAGTGGTAGTGTACATAATTTATGTTTTATTTCATTTTGTTTTCTTATTATTTGCGGACACCATGAAACATGTTGTTGTGTTTCTTGAGTTGGTTTAACGTCCAACATCAGCGCTATAATTATAGCCTATATTGTGGACGGGCCCCAAGACTGACGGCTAGCAATTGTATGTGCTGACAAGGCGGGAATACAATAACTCCTGTCTCAGCTAATCACATTGAACTTAAAAAAAAATAGTACCCAAACATCCGCATCACATAAATTGTAAAAAAACAGTTTTTTTTTTCATATTTGATCATATTTGATTTATAAAAAAGACGTAGGAGAGAAAGCTAAAAAAAAAGTTCACTTAACAGAAATAAATTGATCTATAAAAAAACCCGCACAGAAGCCTTTTAAAAATCGTCCAAAGAGTATGTTTTGCTAAGCCTATTTAAAAGCTCGTACAGTTGTGCACTTAAACACTTTTTTTAAATAATCAAACAGAAACATAGATTGGGATGTAAAAAGAGCAAGAGAGAGAGAGAGAGAGAGAGAGAGAGAGAGAGAGAGAGAGAGAGAGATGTAAAAAAACAGTTTTTTTCATATTTGATCATATTTGATTTATAACAAAGGCGTAGGAGAGAAAGCGTAAAAAAGTTCACTTAACAGAAATAAATTGATCTACAGAAAACCCGCACAGAAGCCTTCTAAAAATCGTCCAGAGAGTATTTTTTGCTAAGCCTATTTAAAATCTCGTACAGTTGTGCACATAAACATTTTTTTTAAATAATCAAACTGAAACATAGATTGAGATATAAAAAGAGGAAAAGAGAGAGAGAGAGAGAGAGAGAGAGAGAGGAGAGAGAGAGTGAGAGAGAGACAGAGAGAGACAGACAGAGAGAGACAGAGAGAGAGAGAAAGAGAGAGAGTAAACTCAATGCATACGTTGTAAGTAAAACTCACATAAACAATCAACCAAAATCTCAATATCAAACAAATAAAATTATTCAGGATAGTAGCTGGACATCTATACATTAATACAATCTGTATTATAGCTTAAGTTCTACTAGCCATGGTGTATTTTTGGAAAGAACCAAAACAGACATTTTGTAGTTCATGGCAACTTTGTATCACGCTGTTATTAGAAACGAATTAGTGATAAGATGGAACAAGTACAGGGAAAAAGGAAATGAAATTATAATAATAAGTGCCCACATAATGACTCGAGCCACAATCTCTAAAAAAGCAAGGACACGAAGTTTCAAAAGGTCTGTCGAACTGTTTGAACTTTTTGTAATGTACACCGTGCTAATTGAAGCTGAACTGTTGAACTTTTTGAAAGAGGGAAGGGAAATAAGTTGGAATTTGTTCCGGTAACCCTATACCCTTCTTTCCTTTTCCGTATTTGCAATATTTACAAAAGAGTGTTTTATATATATATAAATAAATAAATAAATAAATAAATAAATAAATAAATAAATAAATAAATAAATAAATAAATAAAAAATTAAAAAAAAACCATCCAACTTTATGCAATGGCAAAAACAAAGTTCTTTCTCCTAAGGCATCACCTGGTTTTGATTTTTGAGGGGGAGAAAGTTAACAAAACTACTTTTCTCAAGATAGCTAATTTTTTACTTAGCTTATCAACGTTGGGTATGTTTTTTTCTGAAAAAACCATCAACACTATTCAGTTTAACAGTCATTTTCCAGCCAAGACTTTAATTCCTATGCCTAGTGACACTCTACACCAATGCAGTAATAATTACCCAACCATTTCATTCTTCTAACATTATGACACTACCCGTTTACCCTTTAGTGAAGAAGATTTTCCCACACTGCCATATCTCTGCGCCACCTTTCGGTATTATGTTGTTAAGCTTCTTACGCAGTCATATTCCCCACCCCCATGGCTTCAACAACAGCATTATCTTCTTTCCAACGCCTGCTCACACAATCTGCAAATATTAACCGTCTTGTGTGTTTGGTTTCCCTTTACAAATACAGTCCAGTTATCCGGCTGGTTATTTTATTATACTTTTCTATTTTGAAAGCCTAGATCTGCAGGGTATAATTTGCAATTGCCTGTTTCACAGCGTCCAGTATTGAGCAATCAGGAAACATTAAGTTCTAGTAATGTTTTCACGGTTTCTACCTTCCTAACGGCAAACCTCTTAACAGGCAATCCCATTTCACCCATCACTTATCTAGTTCCGATTCACCCGTAAAGTAAACCTCGAGTATATCTCTAAAAACAACTTTTCCCACGGTCCCCGGGTCTTCCGAACGGAAAGTATCTCTTCATTGGGTCATAATTTGGACAGAAAGGGGAGGGGCATATGTCAATGCTGTAACACCTTATTTCCATAAAGCACCACGCCTACTGCCACGCCCTCACACCCATACATCTCACCTTGCATAATTATCTCCGTAAGATGACATTCGCGGAACTTAACAACCTCCTTATCCTTTGCCCTCCTCTTTCGACCCCTGCACCATACCAACCCTCCCGAATAAAATAGTTCCAACTACCTCAGATCAACATATCGCTTGTTTACATTCTTTTTTCGCGTTCTGTTTTATCTCAAGGAAAGTAAGCATACTGAAGCTGCTTGCTGGGAGACGCGGGAGAGAAACATCCCCACGCTCAGGTGACGCATCGCAGAATCGCTGCAACTCAAGTACCGCTGTCTTTGCCGTGATACCGAACTGAGAGATAGCCTACTCACCCTCACAAATGGTACCTCTGTTCTCTCACGTGTTGCACTCACTTTACTGCTATCTGTAGACCGTGGGTCTATCTAGCCATAGACGAAGACTAAGAGACCAACGGACCACCCGAAGAGATGGGTCTGGTCGAACGCTTGGGTGTTACTAACGTTTAATTAGTAAAGTGGATGCAACAGTTTGGTCCGTCTTGTGGTGATAATGTCATACTGTGCTGGAATCATAGTAAAAGTCACGACTGGTTTCTTTCAAATCAGATTGCTCCTATCTGACTTTTGAAAATATAGTTATCTTCAATATGTTAATATTATGTCGAATAAGTAAATTAAAAAAATGTAAAGAGAAAAAAGTTTAGAAATTGTAGAAACCACCAATTACATGCTGCGTTTCCACTAAGAAAACAATAAAACACCTTGTTTTGACCTTGTTTAACTTTTTATAAATATCTTCTATGATCATAAAAATACCCAGAAAACAAGTCGACTAAACTAATCACTTTGATATACATTGTTTGTTTTTTATTCGAAAACTGGTACCAAGATAAAACAAATGAGACTATCCCAAACGTAAACAATACTGTACTGACGCTCTGTCTTCGAGATCTTGTTTCAAGATTGGGATTCAGGGAAAGCAAACAATTCTTTTGAACGGAAAACGATTGTTTGGATAAAACAATACAAAGATCGGGATGTGTAACTTACCATGAGTATTAAAAGAAAACTATATTTTTCCTCTTGGGCTTACATAACAAAAGCAAAATAACGGACAATGAATAACATTGAGGATGAACTGACAGAGAGAGAGAGAGAGAAAGAGAGAGAGAGAGAAAGAGAGAGAGAGAGAGAGAGAGAGAGAGAGAGAGAGAGAGAGAGAGAGAGAGAGAGAGAGAGAGAGAGAGAGAGAGAGAGAGAGAAAGAGAGAGAGAGCGAGAGTAGAGCAAGAGAAAGAGATGTCAACTCTCTCAAAGATCTGGTGATGATTTTAGTGAAAGGTGGCGTCTTGTGAAGCCTGAAGTCAAAAGAGGCTAAATGTGATCCAACCCTATCGCCTCAACACCACAATTTGATATCGAAAGCAAAGAATCGAAATCTGTTTCTGAGTTATTATCTGTTGTCTTTAGAAATGAAGAATATCATTGTAAGATACTTTGTTGGATCTTCCTTACATTTATCTATCTTTCATCATGAATGGGATATACCCCATGACATATTTTAATGGCTTGTAGCAGTATGCCCACCGGATTTTGCTTTCAATTAATCTTTGCGTTTTGCTTTTTAAGGTGCATATTATACCTCTCATCTTTTACAACACTAATGGTTTGTTTGTATGTGCGAGGGTATAGGTGATAAGCCAATACGTGTACTTAATTTAGGATATTGGGGAGACTGGTTAAGGTCATTATTGTATTCATAGCACTAATTGTTTCGGCGCTGGTAAAGATCGAAACGCGTTTATATCACTATTTCATAATACATGCCTCTGGCAAACTGCAGATGAAATATGCAAGCACTGAAGAAATCATAACCACTAAAAGGTTTTCAGTCACTCGATCTCTCTGTTGTATCACGAGATGCTGTAAAGACGTTTGCATTAATCTAAACTAACCTTTCCGTGTATTAGGACTGTTTCCTGAGGAAGATGACAAGATTATATGTATTATAAACTGACCTTTTCAAGCCTCAGAGTTGCCTGTAATCGGCTCATCACAGCGCACATTATTATATGCAAGGTGTTGTGAGTTTTAAGGAAAAGAGGGTGGCTTGCATTAAAGGAGTGTAATTTGTGAAATAAAGAAACAAAGAAACAAAAAAAACAAAAAAACAAAAAAGAATGACTTTCAAGCTTTATGACGAAACTAAACCATCATGCGTTTTATGATAACATCTTTATAATGTTTGATTATATCTCCAATTTTTATATCTATAATATATAGATTATTGCCTTCTATTTTCAAACAATAATCTATCAGTTACGTCCCAAACAAATAAATGTGTTGTTGCTTGATTTAACACAGACGCTTAAGTTAAATAGACGTTCTGGGATCATTGAATTGATGAGGAAATGCAGTCATTAAAATGATGTTAAATATGAATATGATTCAGATAATAATTTCTATTATGATGCTTTGTCAAACCTTACAGCTGATCTCTTGATTACAGAAGTTTGAACGGAAGTTTTTTCTTCAAATGAGCATAAATGAAACAACATGTTATTTATTTATTGTGTCAAATTGTGTCTCTTAAGCCATGACAAGTTAATTACCGGCTTAACCAAGATTCTGTTATCCAGGCTCTGTTTTTATGAGACAGCGCGTAAGAAGATGTTATTAGTCCTAAAATAGCCTAGTGAATGAAGATATAAACAAACAAATAAACGAGGTAATTAAGTTTACATTATTCAACCACTGTCAAGAATGGATTGAGTGCGTGTGTGTGGCTGTGTGGATGTGTGATAGAGGGGGGAATCCATATTGTATTACTGGTTAATTACGATCGTTTATTTTGTTTGTTAATACATGATGAACGAACATTTTCTGAAACATGTAGAGTTTAATCTTAAAATTGGCTAGCATTTTTAAAACATTGATTGTATTGAGATCTTAACTACTTTGTATCTAGAATTTATAACAATCAGAGTATTATCATATTATATACATTTCTATGTTATTTATATGTTTTATTATATGTTTTTAATACAATGCAATGATTATTGTCTATCTAACCTATAGAGCCCATGTAACCACGACAAAAATTTTCCTTGGATGGACAATAAAGTATATCTTATCTTATCTTATCTTACTACGAGGTGATAATGTCTTTTTTTCGTTTTTCAACATCTTTTATGTTTTCCAACATAGTGGACCAAGTTTTTGCGAAATTCCATCGCCATTTCACTATTGACAATGATCGTCTAGATTAACATTTTACTGTTCCAAGAAAATGAATTTAGGTGAAAAAGATTAATGATAGTGATAATATTTTTATAAAGCTATATATCGAATGGACAAAACTAACTCAATGTGAGTATCAATAGGTGGAATTTGAGTTCACCAGATTCAATATAATTAGGATTAGAATAGCCAAAATTGTTTTTTTTTTTCTAATATACTTTGAGAATGGTTGAGTGAGTGAGAAGAACTGACACCTAAGTATAATTTTTAAATAAAACACATGTATATCTTTGTATACTTTTATATCCTTATGGGTCGCCAAGAAACATAATATAATGAGACGGGCCACAAATTGAGACTCAAACGAGAAACCTTTCGCGCTCAGCCCAAGCTACTGAGCTATCGTATCATAAAGTCACTTACAATATATTGACGTATGTTATAGTTTTATACTACTGTCCATAAAATGCAGACATCCATCTCAAGCCACACAAAGTCTAAGCAATTTATAAAATGGAATTAAAAAGTTACATTTTTTCAATTATTACTGCATATTGGAACCCTTCACCCCAGAATGGCGTTGTCCGATATGTCGAGAATCAATGAAGAGATTAATTATATTATTACTTTACTTGACCCAGAAATAAAGATTAAAGGAAAAAATGATCAAAGGGACGCACAAAATAAATAGATTATTTTGATTAAGTTCGTTTTGATGCCCTTTCTTTAAGACGCAGTAAAGATTTTGTTAGAGCTGTCTTGACCTAAATAAGTCTCTATTATGGTAGTCTGTTGCAATCGTAGTAGTTTTACGATGTCGGGAAATTCCCGTGTACTTGTTAACCCTATCGACTTTTACACCTACATAACTGTCGGTCCAAATGGGTAACCTTTCTATGAGCTCTTTTACGGCGGCTAGGGCTTTATACAGCGCAAACAGCTTGGGGGATCAATCCTGTGGTTAAAGTAAAGGTTATAATTGTAGTTTTAGTTGAGTTGGTTTAACGTCTAACACCAGCACTATATAGGCTATATTGGGACGGGCCCCGAGACTGACATATGACAATTTTATGTGCTGCCACATACGAGACAGGGCGGGGATTCCATGACTCCTGCCTCAGCCGGTCACATTATACTGACACCGATCCAACCAGTAGGGAGCGAAATCGCCAAGGCTCGAACCATGGACCTTTTGCGTCGGAAGCCGATGTTCTACCCCAAGGCGCGCCCCCCTAAAGTAAAGGTAAAGGTAAAGGCAAACTTCATTCGTCCAGTTTGGAAGTGTTTTTTTTTTTGGCATAGCCAACATAGATGGGTTAATCTAACATATTACTTCACATTAAGACAAACATTACATAGATGATTACTTAACATACACGTATACAGATAAGATTGGTACTTACACCAAAAATTCTTAGTATCATATCACCAAAAAGGTGAGATATATTGTCAAATAAATTTTTATCTTATTAACTACAGATTAAACAGTGCATGCCGACTGCGATGGTCTTCGTGAAGTTGTGCTAACGTGCCGTAAAACAAACTCACTCACTCACTCACTCACCTATCTGTTTGTATCTTAAAATTGGCTATTATTTTTAAAACATTGATTGTATCTCTTACCATCTAAAAAGTCCCAAAGTGGACGAAAAGGAATGAGCAATATGTCTCAACCATAATTATACTGTAATTGATAGACGAAAACAAAAAAAGGTTGAGTATAATAAATGTATAGAATAAAGCAGTCATCACATCGGTTAGAAATTTGTTAAAAGAAACAAATTGCTTACGTGAGATTTGACCATTTTTGTCCCTCACACATTTGAAACATCTGTTTTCACTCAAAATTTATCTCGAGCTAGCAATTTTTGAGCACCACTTTAGCTTTAATTTTAACCCCAAACAGTTCTATCTTTAATTATTTAAACCACACCTGCAGTATTTCATACTATTACCAATTTTTTCCTAACAGTTATTAGCGTAGTAATTATGTATCCTAGGAAGGTATTATTACTATGTGTGTTAAAAGAGGAGTTTAGATTTTGACGGCACTAACATTTTTGTTTCTGACGCTTAAAAGATCCAATGAATTTAATCATTTTTGTAGTAGTGTTTCTTCAAGATATAAACATATCAGATAAGTTGTTTAGATAGGTGTCCATTATGAGTTTTCAAGTAGTTTGAACCAAGTTCAGCTGACAATAACATGACGGTGGCAACGTCAAATTATATTTAACTCTATCATACTGCGGTAGGTCTTCCGTTTTCCGCTGAACTTATTAAGCTTGTATCATATCAATCGGCGGGATGACAAGATATGATAACAAATGGAAAACTCAGAACATTTTGTACGAAGAAATTAAATTTTGTACACAATTTACCAGTGTCTTTTTTCCCTTAGGTATCAACCGTGAGCACTTTTATATTCATCGATGCTATAAAATGATTAGTGCCAATACAGTCATGATTATATTTAAGTATTAAAAAACGTGTTTTTGTAATCTGAAAAACATGCACTCTATTAAAATTTATACAGAATATCACTCCTTTGTTTTCGATCCTGGATTAATGGCGTTCCTCATCTTTTTGTCCTTGTAATTATATATCATGTTCTCACTTCCTTTCGTTTGCCATTACTCCCAGTCTCTCTCACTCTCTCTCTATCTCTCTCTCGTTGTCTCTTTCTGCCTCTTTTTGTTTTCTCCCGCTCTCTGTCTCTCTATTGCTGCCTCTCTCTTTGGTTCTCTCTATGTCTCTCTCTGTCTGTCTGTTTCGGTCTATCTCTCTGTTTCTGTACATGTTTCTTGCTATATCTTTTTCTCTATTTCTCTCTCTCTCTCTCTCTCTCTCTCTCTCTCTCTCTTCTCTTTCTATGTATATCTCCCTCTCCTCCCCGCTTCTTAGCACGTTATGTTTATTCTTCTTCACATGTCCTTTATCCCACACAAATGAAAAGATGCCGCTTCCTCAACTATTATAATCACCATCTTTACTAACGCCTCTTACACACGCACTTGGCCAATTCACTTGACTGTCTGCTTACTTCATCTTCCGTTCTTATTCCAGTTGGAACTCTTTTTTTTCTTGTTTTCTCTTTTATTATCCAGCATTCTGTGAACCCCTTCACCGTCTTCTTTCTCACGCTGAAAGCCTGACGCTTCGCCAACATTTGCTGAACGTTTGTTGAAATGTAGCCACCAAAGCCGCCAGGTTTGAAAGAAACAAAGTTGAGTACCGCACTGGGCAACGTTACTCACGCTCATTGGTGTATTTCTTCCACTTGACATCGCCTCCAGCATTTATCAGAGGATTTGAAACAGCAGTTAAAATTGTTCCTGCCAGTTAGTAAAATCAACAACACGTGCACTGGTGGGATATGATGACAAATGAAAAAAAAAGTATATACTCGTATATGTACTGTGAGAGCCAGAGAGAGACATAGACCTAGACACAGAGAGACAAGACATAGATTGTGAGAAAGAGAGAGAGAAAGAAAAAAAAAGAGAAAGTGAGAGAGAGAGAGAGAGAGAGAGAGAGAGAGAGAGAGAGAGAGAGAGAGAGAGAGAGAGAGAGAGGGAGGGAGGAATCCGACAGCAATACGTTTTTATGAGAAATGAGAAGTTAACTATGGTGAAATCTGTACGTTTAGGTGAGTGTGTTTATATAATACTGACACGCATGCATTCGACTTCATGGTAGACAGGCAGAAAGGTTATAGTACCCTAAGGTTAGGGGGAAGACAGTTTTGGGGGGCTGCTGGTGTGAGTACCGTATCAAAAATAATGTGGGTGTCAAAAACATTATTACGGGCACGGAGAATTCTTTAGTGACATGTTTTTCAAGCATCTAAACTTATCTTAATTCGTTTACTCTTTATTTTCAGAGGACTGTGTTTAAATAGAGAGTACTCTGTACTAAACAACTTGAAGGGGTAGACATCTCCACATATTACAAGGCTCTTGAAGGAGCGTTTGTCTGGAGCTGTTTATCTTATTAAGACCTCCTTCAATTCAGAAGTATTTCAAGTGTCTCATTTTAATGAAATTAAGAAAAAAATGTATTTGACTTTTTGGCTCTCACGCATCAGCTGTTCCTCGTTTTTCGTCAAAGTTGCGTTGATGACCTTCCCTGAAATTCTTGACAATTTTGGTAAGAAATACACAAAGGTTTCAAGTCATATTATTTTAAAATGCTACGTTTTCCTAACGACAGCTAACCGCAAAATCCATACTTTGAAAATGATATCCAGGTTTTGAAATGTGAAGTGCGAATTTATGATTGATCTAACTTTAAGACTGCTGATGTTTTCTAGTGTCTGGAAAAAAATGAAGGTTACATTATCTATCAAGATATCTTACGCACTCAATGTGTCAGAGTTGAGTTGAGTTGAGCTGGTTGCATAACGTCCAACAAGGCTATGTATGCTTTTTGGATGGATTCAAAGACTAATGTCTAACAAGTTTACGTGCTGCCACTTAGGAAGTGCAGAGATACCATAACTTATGCCCCAGCCGGTTTCATTATAGTGAAGTGAACCCTACCAGTTGAAGACGATATCGAACATTATAAATTGAACGTCAGTGGGTTTCGAACCAGGGTTCTCCCGAGTGGAAGACCATCGCTCTGCACGTGCAAGAATTCGCCCCTCTCCGTTTTTTGTATCTGGGTGGGTGTTTTTTGATCTGCACTAGTGTAACGGAGTCTGTACATGTTTGGCTTGCTAAATACTTTTGTTTAAACAAAAAGCATGCCCATATTCTATGCGTAGTGTCCGAACCAAGCAGATATAAACAACTAGAAAACTTCGGCCTCGTATGTTTTATTGTTCTTTTATTGTATTTTAGTTAAATATTTCTGTGAGAAATCTTTTAAAAAGGAAAGATAGAGAGAATGAGAAAGGAAGACAGCAAGATAGATAGAGAAGAGAGAGAGAGAGAGAGAGAGAGAGAGAAAGAGAGAGAGAGAGACTATGAGACAATAACGGTAAGGATTAAGAGCATTTCATTTTTATTGATAAGGTGCTTTAAGAGAAAGACAAAAAAATTCACCTATTCAATAAAATGAATAATAGTTTTGAGAAACATTTTTACAGAATATAAACAAAAGTGATTCTCAAAGGAGACTGGTTTCCGAGACGGAAGTTAGCAATAAATGTGAAAAGGCGTTTCTTAGTTCAACAATTTAACTATTCCTTTAGAAGAACAGATTAATATAATTATTTCTGTTGTCCAAAACTCTTCATGCGGCGCAGTAACCCTGGGGTAAAACATCGGCTTCCGAGGCAGGAGGTCCGTGTTTCGAGTCCTGGCAATTTCGCTCCATACTGGTTGGGTCGGGGTCAGTTTAATGTGAGCGGCTGAGACAGGAGTCATGGTATCCCCGCCCTGTCTCGTTCGTTGCAGCACATAAAATTGTCATACGTCAGACTTGAGGCTCGTCCACACTAATTATATTCTATATAGTCCTGACGCTGGACGCTAAACCAACTCAACTAAAACTACATAAATCTTCATAATGACAGCTTATGTCACTATCAAAACTACATCTAGTAGCTGAGCAAACACAAAGATTACCTGGTGCAATCATGACAAATGTTGAGTCGGATATCACCTTACCCGCCCAACCTTGGCTGGAAACGAAACAGAAACATTGTTTCCGATGGAAATTCAACGACAAATTAGTTTGGAGGACTTGAGTGTTAACTTAGCAGGCTTTTAACCTCCCCTTCCTGCAACTCTACCATCTTGCGGTAGCGTATCACCCTGCTCTCAAGGGCGATAATCAAAATAATGAAAAGATGAGAGATTGTGGCGTAAGCTCATTCGCCAGGGTGTTCGTGGGAAAAGTGCGCGGTACCTTGTTTGTTGAGCGAACGTGATGGTGTGTAACAAGATTGGGCATCTGTACCTGTAGAATTCATTACCTTGGTTATGCTCCAGTTATTGCCTTATTAGCCATGAAGATACACTTCTCTCTGTCGTTCTTTACACCGGTTAGCCATCTTTCTACTCGTCTTGCTATACCTTTCTTGATTTCTCTATTTTTCTTCTAATCTTATTGTTAATGAGGCTTGTGTATTGCGTAGCATTTATTCTTACTGGGGTTTTCTTTAACTGGTTTGGGTTATTATCTGTCCATCTTTATGTATATTATTATTTTCTGACTATCTGATTTTAAAGATAGGCATATTATTTATATTGTTTAAAGAAATTATAGCAATTTGCATTGTTTTGTTTTAAGCACATGTCGCAGTTTGGAATCTTCTACTTTTTTATGTCTTGAAAAAATTGAAACTTGTCTCTATATCAATGTATTTATGTAAGTCTGTTTGCACTTTACAGCACGCGCCTTTAATACTATAACTGTTTATGTGTCTTTCACTTTCGATAATCGTTTTTGCGTCGCTGGCAACCTAATATCCCTACATTTTACGTACAGCAATTATAATTTAAAAATACTAAAACTGGCACCGGGTGTCAGAATAATTATTTTAAAGTTTCCCTAGCTAAAGATAACATCAAACGATTGATCTCGCATTGTCTTCAACTCAAGGGCGCCAATGTTGACGTCTACCCAAACATCCTTTTCCTCTATGGACTCACAATAGCTCAAGCATCTCACTGCCATCTGGAAACATTTCACAGCCTCCAATATGGAAAGATGGATCAAAAGACATGGCTCAGATCCTGCAAGTGCTGGAATGTCACGAGATGAGACGCTTTCCCGAAACTGAAAAAAGACATGCACTTCAGATCAACCCACCCCCTGCTGTTTCTGCCCCTTTCTCAGTATGTGTGAACTGCAGTAGGAACGATGTACTCTAGTCTAAGTTCCTAGGACAAGAAAATACTCTTTGTTCCACTCAAAACATCATGCTCTACCGCGAAGGTGTATGCTCACGCCCGAATTTGTTTTGTATTTTTTAATCTTAATGTAAAATTCATGTGCTGCACTTAGTTACAAACCAATTATTATATAGTTTTTTACAAGCTAGGTGCATGAAGAAACCGAAAGATAAATGGGGTTACGAGGGCTTAAAGACTTGAAAAAATAGTGTGAGTTACTCGTTCAAAGAGTAATATTAGCAATTTAAGAGCTGTAACACCCAACATAGATAGCTTTAAGTTGAATGTTTTACTCATTTACACAAAAATTCTTTGAAGAAACGAGTAAATTAAAATATTATAATTATACTTTAAGGCACAACACAGTTGCACGAGATACAACATGCAAAGTACCAATGCTGGGTTTCTGTGATTTGATTCGTTAGGTTTCCATTCGCATGCACCCCTTTATTTAAGTAGTTTTTTTATACTTAGGGACAGTGGTTTTAACATAAAATCTTTTTTTTTAGTTTTAACCTTGATTGCCTATATAAGGTGGGCAGTATCTAGAAATCTAAATACCACCATCGCATTCGTGGTACATAACTATATTTACAGAAACCTTGACAAAAAAAATAAAAACTTAGATTTTCCCTTGATGTCACTTATGTGTAAATGTTTAGCTAGTAGACTAGGCATCTCGAAGTGTCCTTAAAAAATCAACCTACGTATTAGAATTGTCTGTGTTTACAGCAATCATGATAAGGAACCTGGCTACAATAATAAAGCTATTCCCCTTGATTTGACCTACGCGTGTACGACTGGGCAGCATCATAAGCATGTAGAAGTAGTGCCCACCAGAAACCAAACTACGTGTTAGGACTGCATGCATTTTTTATCAATCGTGGAAACAGATTGCAATCATGGTTTTTTCCCCTTAATATCACCTTTAAGTATGTCATTGGATCAAATATGAAGGAGTGTTCTTCAAAACGTATATTCTAATTAGTGCTACACACATTTACAGCAATCTTGATAATGAAAGTGGCTGCAATGTAGGTTGGCATTCTTAAAGCACTGGTCGGACACCTCCAAATGTCAGACGTGGAGATCCTGTCGGATACCAGGCACAGATAAACACTGCCCGAGGTGCGCAGGGAACTCTCAGCAAAAGGGGAAACAATTTGCAGTGGTCAGTCAGTCTCCACCTGGGCTCTGACTTTCATTTGTCCTTTGGGAATGTAGTCAATGTACAAGGTTAGCGTTTGTTTGAATGCCCCTGCTTAGTTCTATAGATGTACTGATAAAATAGCTTAGTTTGCGCTTCTCATGTGTGAGCTTGGCGTGCTTTTATGAACCGATTTTGAGTGATTGAATTTTTTAAACTCAATTTATTGTTTATAAGACAATTTCCCTGAACCTTTTGAAGTCTTTTACTTTCTTGAAACATTTACTGTTGTGTAGAATTTCCCATTTCTCCTTGTGTTAATTTCAACTACATATATTTGTTATAATGTATTCCTATGTCAACTGTTCATCTTATTGCATTTAAAAAGTAAAAGCCAAAACACATTATTAGTTTTACAAATTTAAAATTGCCCAACGCACCGTCGTTTACATTTCTTTCATTTTTAAATATACATTCATACATTTATTTTGATAACCATATATCTATTCAAAAATGTGTGTTGGATATAGTACATGTATTGATCATTTAACTCTGTTTTTTTCTGGCTATCGTTGCTCTATTTCTCACTGACTTTCCATTTTATTCAAGTATTTCATCATTAGAGATACTTCTATTTTTTTCATTTAACTCTCCTCCTTCTCTTTCACATTCCCTCTTCCTTTCAATATATTTTTATCCTTTCTAAGTATATCACTTTCTTTTACTCGTTCTCCTTTCAGTATACTTTTATCCTCGCTAAGTATATCACTTTCTTTTACTCGTTCTCTTCTTCTCTCTTCTTCCCATCTTCACCCGTATTCTCTATTTCTTTTCAACCTTTCTATCACTTTCTTGTTCTCGTCTTCGCTTTCTATCTCACTCCCCACTCATTCTCTCTCCACACTCATCGCTGTGGACAAGGGTCCACTAAGAGTGCAAGCCTCCAGGAGCATACAAATGAGGCAGAGAAAGCAACTCACGCCAACTCCCCCGGGCTCCAAGGCCCTTAACAAGGCAATAAACACTGCCTGTGACACTGGGGAAACGCATCGGAAGGGGCATAGCATGATTGTAGCCTTGAACAGAAGAGGTTTTATCTCCCAATGCATTCGCTTTACTCTCATTCTGTTGTGGTCAGTGTTATTGTAACAAGCGCCATTTAGACGGGTTTGTTAGAGATATTTACAAGACCACTGGAATGGATTTTGCATGTGCCACATATTTATTAGTCTATGTTGTTTGAAGCGTATAAAGGAAGTAGGAACCGCGGTATATGAGTAACTAAGAAAAGAATTAATGGATCTCACTGGAACAAAAACAACACTAATGAATCATGAATGAATAGATACACGTTCGTGAATAATAGATCCAGAGAGAAAGTACATGTATTGTAACCAAAAAGAAATTAAGAGAGAAAATAGGAAAATAGAGACGAGAAGGACTTTGAACCATAGAAAAAAAAGTAAAACAACGAGTTTTATTAACTTATATCATCTTATCTATCAAAAGTTAAATTTAGAAAATACAGTTTTTGTATTCCTGTAATAAGAATTTAAGGTGGCTTCAGGCTCTGTTAATGTTGCAAGTGAATTGTAATAAAAAATAATGAAGAGCTTTAGAATAAACGATCCAAAACCTAAATCAAGTTTGCAAACTATAGAACGGACAAAGAATGAATTGATTATACATAGAAGTAGGTGTGCCTCAGTTGGTGTCCGAAATCAGTCCATGGGACCATGCCAAGCGTAGGATGGATGTAAATTGATATCATCGTATAAATATTGGTGGCCGCATTCACCTGCGCCTTGGGGCCAAACTGGGTAAACTGAGTTAAGTCTCCCTGGGGCTCTGGTGCCGTCTCGGACTTTCCCCTGGTTCCGGTTCGTGGGAAACGGTGAGAAGTACCAGGAGAGAATCTCCTCTCCCCCCATCTGTGCGGGACGACCGGATGTCAGGTGCGAAGGGTGACAGGTCACAGGTTAGGCTGACCTGACCTCACTTAAGGCAGGCAGCTACACCCTCACGTATCTCTGACCATCGCTAGCTGCCATAGACTGTTAAATCTAAAGTGCCGGGTTCCCACTTCTACTGCTAATACTTTCAGATACTCAAACTCACACATTCACTTGCTCTTTTCCATGCACTCATACATTATCATACAGACTAATACACATTCTCACTCACACACATTTGCTCTTCCCCACACTCACGAACACACAAATATAAACAAACTCATTTGCCCTTCCCTACACTATCACTATCGCCTGTCTCTGCCTGTATAGTCTCTCTATCTCTCTGTCTCTATCTTTGTCTGTCTGTCTCTCAATCTCTCTGTCTGTCTGTATGTCTGTCTGTCTGTCTGTCTGTCTGTCTGTCTCTGTCTCTCTCTCTGTCTCTCTCTGTATGGTTGTCTCTCTATCTCTTTGTCTTTGTCGTTCTTTCTCTCGCTCTCTCTATCTCTCTCTCTTTCTCCACCCTCCCCCCCCCCCCAAAAAAAAAAACAACAAAAAAACCAACAACACACAATCTCACTCACGCGAAGACTTATTAAACCCGACCTTGAGCACCCGAACTGGAAGTGTGAGCCTTCATTCATTCAGTCATTCCTTCATTCTTCCCATCACACAGAGATGCCGGCCTTCGAGAGATTTATATGATTTTGTATTTGCCTTGAGCTTATCTCCATCGCTCGGGTCACTGTCTCGACACTTCCTGAGGCTTGCAAGGCGTGAGGTATCACCTTTCAGGAATGGCCAGGGACTTCCACGACAGAGCGTCTGTTTGTGTTAAATACACCGTGATATATTGAACCATCCCGCGTCATTCACAACCTGGTGTGTTTGTTTTAAATCGAGGTTAAGACCCTAAGCGCCTCGTTGTTTTCCCAAGCCATATGGCATCAATTTGTAAGTTAAAATAATTAACCGTGGGTCATCTGCGTGATGGTCCAATTTCCTCGACCCCATCCGCTGTGCTGGTTATCCTAGCTCTCTGTCCTGTAAAATTAGGAGACTTAATTGTAGTTGACGTTGCATTTAATCATAAAGATTGCGTTTGCAAAATGTCTCATTGAAGCAAATATATAATAGAAAAAAATTAATATTAAACAGCTATTCCAGAAGTAAATTAATGTCTCGATTCTAGAATGCTATGTTGTGGAAAAATTATTTCTACAAAAACATTTTAAAAATCTATAGTGTCATATGGAGTTGTCAAACTGTTCTGGATTATTCGTTAACAACAGTTCAATTAATTGCGATGATAAATTATACGGCACGATTGACAACATCTGAAACGGAACAAAAATAAAAAAAAAACAAAAAAATGGACAAGCAAGATAAAAATTTTCCAAAAAAACTCTTATGTACATAAACCAGCAACAAAAAACAAACTTTTAATTTCTATGTGTTAAAAACTAATTTAAACAAAAAAAATCAACTTTCTAACCATTGGTATTACCATAAAGTGGCTGGACGATTAGCGCATAGCGCGCTTTAAGGCTTGATCTGAAGAGAATATGCACTGAGAACCTACGAGACAATTGACTCTCTATCTATCTATCTATCTATCTATCTCTCTCTCTCTCTCTCTCTCTCTCTCTCTCTCTCTCTCTCTCTCTCTCTTTCTGTCTCTTTCTCTCTTTTATCCTCCCTCTATCATTCAGTGTCAGTATTCTGACAAGTCCAGCAAATCCTATAAATGTAAAACACGTCATACACTGATTTTGGTTGATACGAGAATCTATTGACAGATAGCAGGTAACTATTCAGTAATAAAATCAGGTTGTTCGATGTTTTTTAATACGCAATTTTGACTTAGTCCAAACCAACTTATCAATGCTGTTTATTTCTTTATAAATCATAAGCTTGAAAAAAAAAAACCCTGACGAATACTGCATTAACTTTCAGATCATTTAAGTTTTCTATGATGTTTTAATTAAAAATGTGAACTCAATCCATACGTACTCATTCTATGTAATTAGATATACATAATACGGTGTTCATTTTGTTTTCCTATGAAACTTAACAGTTTTAAAGGAATATTTCTGGTTTCCAACGTTAACTTTAATAAATCTATACAAACTGTTGAAACTAATAGTCCTTCTCTTAAATTATTGCAACGTGAGCCCTTTGATACTTAATAGTCTGTTTTAGTTGGGTTTTTTTATGTCTTGCAGTTCGACCAAGCCTTTTCTGGTTAGTGTATTGGATGATGTGTGTTGTTTTGTTCTTAGTTAGCACTTCAAGGAAATAGTGGCAATCGAGTTTCACAGAAACGAATGTGTTATTAGAATGATTGGTTCAGTGAATGGTTTTAATAACACATGTTACCCGATAGGAGTACAACCAACTCAAACCTGTATAGACAGTACATGATGTACTTATCCCACAGAGCGTAACCAGTGTTCGACCATTTTCACTAAATGCCTACTTCTACAACTGTGGAAAAAAACCAAAAGAATAAAAAATCCAGACCTACTTAAAAATTTTTTTTTTTTTTATGGACAGTACATGTATACAGATACAGCAATACGTTTATTCTGTGAACATCTATGTTACCCAGTACACTAACAATGAAAGGTGAGACGTGTAAAAAATAATGAAAGACGTGAGCACTGATTACATAATCTGGTTAAGGGAAACTAATAATGTTATAGGGTTCTCATACAATCTATTCTCATGTATCGTTCCGTTCCTACTGGTTCTGTTTTCCCTGCTATTTGTGTAACCCAATGTGGTCCCGGATCTAGTATAGTTTACATCTGGCACAGACAGAAGTCCGACTGTTGAACCCAAGATATAGGCCTGTTACCGTTTATATCAGTTAAAGATACTAGGGGAAGTATAGGAGGGTGCTGGATAAAGAAATCCGTATGTTTAAGGCCAGTGGTCTCTTTTTATAAGCTATGGGTCAATGCTCACTCTATCAACAACACATATGTTCATTAGCGGAAAGACCAAAACGTGTTTGGTTAGATGTTTCTCGACCTAATACTTAACAAGATACACTCTTACAGAAGACACGTGAAGTTCCCCAATCCAGATTACACTGATTATAATAAAGGGGGTCTTGCGCGTTATATAATTAGATCTTATTCAGGGCGTAAACAATGCCTCAGAAATTAACAGCTTCGTGATAAGATTGTGACATACTCATTGCAGACCGAGGGTAACGTAATTTTAGTAGTGGAGGTTTCAAATGTCTAAGGGTGCATTATATAATATTTATGTAGGGGGTATGTGGCATCCTCCATATTTTTTTAAATATTCACACAACATTTAAAAGGAAGGCACAATGTAATTTAAAAACAGGTTACAGGCTCAACATGAGAAGGTACGATGCGTGTCCTATAATAGTGCTGTTTCTCTCTTCGTCGCTTTCTACATTTTTCACTCGCCCTCTCTCTGTCTCTCTGTCTCTCTCTCTGTCTCTCTCTCTCTCTCTCTCTCTCTCTCTCTCTCTCTCTCTCTCTCTCTCTCTCTCTCTCTCTCTCTCTCTCTCTCTCTCTCTCTCTCTGTCGCTGTTTGAGTAAATATTGCGGGTTGATTTTGTTTGTTAATGCTTCTTTTTGGCGATTTCTAGGTGCGTTATTGTTTTGTTTTTTTGGTTGATGTTCATTATTCCCTTCAGTAGAGTCTTTATCATGAACTTTTCTCTCGCTATATTAAAAACACATAGCACACACAAGATTAGTTATTAAAACAGCATTTCTTATGAAAGTGTTCATTTCTTTCCTTTCTTGTAAAAATTAGGCCTACGGTTTGACTTCTCTTCATAATTATGAAAGTACACATCGTATACCCGTCTTTAGACGGAGCAGTTGAGGTACAGCCAGAAATCATTTTCGAAACCTTTAAACATTGTTTCCAACCTAAACATTCGCCAGAAAAAACATTCACTGCGGGATTTCTTCAACTGTATCTTATATCCCTTGAATCAACAAGCTCCTAGGTATAGAAACTACAGATTGTAACCCTTTCATCAAGTCGTTTTAAACCTTTAGTTCTTTGGGGCAAGATTGCACCAAAAAGGACGAGACATAAATCAGTGTGGCGTTGCTGCCCTAAAACATTTTGCTGTTTTTGAGTGATGGTTAATATTTCATAACCATGAAAAGATATTACCTTATCGCCCAAATTAACTTGCTAATATAAAAAGACATTAAAGTATCAGGATATAAGGTTTTTTATGGCGACATATTTACTCTGAAAATTTTCTGAACTTACTCACCCTCTCTCCCTGTTGAAGAAGAAAGACGATAGTAACAATCAAAGTCTTTAAAATTTATGTTATTTTCATCTGCAACAGCAACTAAATTAGCAGAAGAAGCACCAGCAACACAACTAAAACTATTATTTATCATTATAATCATCACCATCATCACCATCATCATTATCATCATCATCATCATCATCATCATCATCATCATCATCATCATCATCATCATCATCATCATCATCATCATCATCATCAACATCATCACTATATTTTCTTTATCAAGAACAGTACACTACATAAGTTATTAGATAAGTCAAATAGGCCCACATATAATTATTCCCTGGACAGTATATATTTTTATTCTTCAATACACGTCTTTGAACCTTCTTTAAAAATCCATCTCATTGCCTCATGTGTATAAAACAAATAGCAATACAAAACCTAAGTTGCAATAGTAATACTCAGAGCTCAGAAATAGAGACTTTGTTTTGTCATGCCTAAGGCCAAATGGACGAGATAAGATTTGACGGCTGTCTGTCTTTATCTCTCTTATTATATAAAAAAACATTTGTTTGTACAAAGTATTATATATCACCTGAAAGTCTGAGATAACTGTTCTTGGCTTAAAATCGTTGAGTGTGAGTAAAAACGAAAGGTAAACTGAAAACTATTTTATTCTATTTCCCATTTTATAAACATGTTCGCAGGTGTCTGCAATCAACAAACGGTATTCTATCTTTCTGGACGTTTTAATGCTTTCTCTGCATGACAAGGGTTTGTTTGAGATGCAGAAATGCAGAAAAACAACATAATATCCAACCTACGAAATGCTTGTAGGAAAAAACCCATAAAATGACATCAAACGAAAGGCTAAATCGTCGTAAGTCTCATTTTTGTTTTATAAGTTAGTACCAGAAAGAAACCCAGCATTAATGGAAGACAAGACCAAATATCAAAAGAAATATACATTTTCTATAACAACTTCAAAATATCTGCAGCGCTATACCTTAACCGATGTTTTTTTTTCTATTTAAAGATCTTTGTAAAACAGTGCATAACAGTGTGCTGATGAAATGAACCCACACTTGCTTTATTTAAAAACATACACGTTTAAAAATATTTTTAATGTATAATTATGTAAAGAAAGAATGTCAAAAACAGTTTAAAGACTAACTAGAAAAAGAGATGAACATCGTTACATAGATCAGTTCAATATTGGTATTGGTATTGTGAAAATACAAGGTAATGCATACGATCTTCTCATCTGGGCTATATTGCGGAAAGGTCCCAAGACGAACGTCAAAAAATGTTACATGCTTCCACACAGAGTTGAACCTTTCCACCAGCCGGTTTATTCATACATGTAATGACACTGAATATTTGGAAACAAGACGGTCTAATATGGCAGCGAACCAGGTAGGCCTACACTCCTATTTAAAAGTTGACGCTCTATCTTCGAGCTACTTTTTCTTATTCAAAATTCCTTTGATTGTAAATACCGATTTCACGCGATACCCTTTAGAACTTGAATTATTATTTTACCTGATCCATCATGCACATTATTTTGTTTACAATCCACTCGCAACAGATTTTGTTCTTGGTGATGACAACTTGAAATGTAAAGATACCACCCTTAGTTCTAGGAAGTGAAGCGCATAATTTGAATTGCAATGTTGTGGTACGACAGTGAGAGAAATTGTTAGCCTTAATTTTTTTTTTACAGCAAAGCTGTGTACATCAAAAGCAACAGCACAAATGTTTATACGGAATTATACCAGACGAATGAACCTTTAACGACATTGTATTCCCACCGTATCACAATTTGGATTAGTCATAACTTTATATTATCTTAACTTAGAGCATTCGATTTACAAAAAACTATCCAAAATGTTCTTTTATCATAGTGCAAAGATAAGAGCCCTCTTGAATGTAATTGCATTTCCAGATAAGTGGGTTCTAGTTTTTTTTCATTAAATGTGCTATCTGATTTTATTTTTAAATATACTTCTGATACAGCCTCATTTATTTAAACTGCATAGAAGTAATAAAAAACTTACGTTTAAGGGGAAATGTGTGTGTGTAAAGTTATACCAAAACAACATGATTTCATTCAATATCATCTAAAAATCAACTCCCTCTTTCCCACACGCTCTTTCGATCTACTTATCTATTTAACTCTTCTTCTCTCTTTTTATCTCACTCTCTCATTCTCTCTTTTTCTCCCTCTTTCTCTCTCAGCCTATCTCTCTTTCTCTCTCTCTTTCTCTCTCACTCTCTCTCACTTACTCTCTCTCTTTCTGCCATTGTCTTTCTCTTCCTCAGGCGTATTTAAAATTATAATTAGGCCTGCTTCAGAAATTTGCAAGCACTAATACCGTTGCGAGAAGACGGTCTACGATGTCATGCATCCTGTTATATTTTAAAAAAAAACCACAACAAATAATCGAGAAGTCATTACTTCGGTGACCTGGCGTATTGCGAATATTAATTTTAAGGCATCTAATAAAAAATGCTCTATTGTTCATGTTCCATCATCGTAGATCTTTCACACCTCTGCTGCATTATGATTTGTTGTTTTTGTTATATCAATTCATGAAAACTCTGATTGCTTTTAAGAATAGGATTTCTCTCTCTCTGTCTCTCTCTCTCTCTCTCTCTCTCTCTCTCTCTCTCTCTCTCCCTTTCTCTCGCTCTCAATCTCTCACCCACTTGTTCGATAGTTATTTCAAAACCTGTCAAACGGAAGATTATAAACAAAGCCAAAAGGATATAGATTATTATCTGAAATAATCTGCCTGTGTGGCTTTGTAGTTCTTGCTGTCTTACTGAATGTTTTTACCCTTCATTCACGTCTTGGAAAAGAGCCAGGAGGAAAACCGATGGCTTAAAACTAAAGTAAGCGCTGGTGCTTTGAAGTGCCACCGGTAAGCAGTCTAAGCACGATTAGTCTTTTTACTCTTCTGCTTCTAGATCGGTGTGTGGTGTGCCAGATGAGAGTAAAAAAAACCTACAGAAGACTTTCTTGAAGTTACAATACGGAGATGATCGCGAGATGGGTCAGGTCAGGTCAACTTCTCTGTAAACATCAGGATGGGGCAACGGCCTGGTCTGTCTTTGTTATATATATATATATATATATATATATATGCCTGGTGTAGGCCTATGGATGAGACTCGAGACTCGAGAGTCAAGACACATCGACAAGCGAAAAAGTAATGGACGATTCTGATAGTGCTGCCTTATGTGCCAGTACACATTCACATTATGTTCAGTAAAAGACTAAATACTGAGAAAATCCCGAAAAGCGGTTATTATCTGGAGTAACAATGGCATTCACCAAGATACGATTGTTCTTATATTTATACACTCAATCCGTAACTCGAGCTGTGATATTGTGATGTTATGATTTATAAATGTATAAAAAAATATTTTTACATTCAAATTCTACCTTTTTATTTTCATATCGTTGCAAACTTTATAATTAAGTTTGTTGTATGAAGAGAGTGTACTTTAGCTTCTTTAAATTCTTTAATTCTGTATTTTGTAATCTAAATAGAGAAGAGAGAAGAAACTAAAAAAGGGACCAAAATCTTGACGGAGTATGGAATAATAATAGATGGCCATCGATCATTTAGAAAGCAACATTCCCATTCGCAGTGAGAACGCAAAGCAAATGCTCCTTTCTGTATTGCAATGAATTGGGAAGACACAGAAACAGAATGTGCGTATCCACCCGCATTTATCATCTTTGTGTGTTTAGTTTACTACTGTCAAAAAGATAAAGATATATAATATTGGCCTAAAACCATTTATGACTTATTGAGGAGAATATATTTTAAACAAGCAAAGATATTTGAAGATTCGTTCAGGTGCATACCGTTTTTTACAGATTAAAAAATTAAGACAGTAGTAACAACAAATCAAATAGATAAATAAAATGAAAGCTACACATTTTAGTCACCATGTAAGTCCCCAACCTAAGCCCTTTTAGTCTGTGATACTTCTTTAAAAAGGAAGTCACAGTTATTTTAGATATAGTGCAACTTTTTTTCTTTTCTAGTAGAAACGTAACTATTCAGGGTCGCGGAAAGTCTTATTGAACGATGTGCTAGTCCCTTAGCTGATACGAAACGATAATGATTTTGATGTTCATTCTTACGTTATTGGTGTACACAATTTCCAAGCTCGACAAAATAAATGGTCTCCTGTGCTGTCTCTGTGTGGCAACCCAAAAAATATCAGACGCTATTATTAGGACCCGTTCACGAATAGCGTTGTTGCTGACGTTGAACATTTAGAAACCAAGTGGTTCACTCAAACAAGCTAACATGTCATTAAGTCTGTAATTTTTTCTTTTGTAGTCTATATCTGTCTAACTGTCTGTTATCTCTTGTAGTCCTGTTATAATTGGTACATTTTAAGTTGCCTGATTCTCAATCACTAATCTGAACAAGACGTAAACTAAAGGAGCGAAGCGTCCATATTTAAATAATCAACTGAATTAGCTTTTTGGAAATGGGATATGCAACTAAAGAGGTTACTATCGAAAAAAGTTCCACTTTGGCAGATTGAAAAAAGTTCGTTTTACTATTAGGCCTATTCAATCTCTAAGGTTACGCGTTTCAGAAAAATAAACAAAGATAAACACCGAAATGCACTTCTAGGGTTTGTGGAAAATTTGATAAAATGATAAAAACACTCAAATAAAAACATGATTATTAACATTTGTTTTGTCTTGAATGGCTTAATTTAAAAAAGGGTAGATTCTGTGATGATAATACCCAAAAAGTAAATAATATTATTATTCGTGGAATTGATCATTGTAAAACTGTTCTCCTTAGAAGGCTTTTGCTGCCGTGCCACTTGTATTTTAAATTAAGTATAGAGTATGTGTTTGTTGTTGTTTTTGTTGTTACAGTTTTTGCTGTGTTTTTTAACAACATATGTTATAAAGTAAAAAGGAGAAGACAAACTTGCCCTTGGCATGATGTCTCTTGGCAACAGAATGTAAACAAAAAGTTTATCAGCGATGTCGCTCAGGGGAAAACGTTTATCTCCCTTATGGACAGTGCCAGTGCCAGACCGACTCTTCACACAAACAAAGGAGAGTTCCAAGTCCCGTATCGACACAGATCGCCTCCAGGGAACTTCTGGGTTGTATCAAAAAGACGTTGCAAACAGTATTTTTAGTACTTATCTTTTCTTTTTTGTGGGAAGCAAAACTTGATGTTTATACTATCTCTCTCGCCAATCAACACACAATCTTTTCTTGGGCCAAAATAGTGTACATCCTGATTTAAATGCTATGCTGCCAAGTTCTGTGTTCCCTTTTTATTCTGGCGAAACAAAGATATTCTATTATTTTCCGTGAGAAGGAATTTAAGGAAAGGCCCCTCTATTACATTTTGTTCTATTAAGAACATTATTTCTTTTAATTTTATCTTTTATTTCGGTATGTCTGTTTTTACAGTGCTAGTTTTGGTCGCTTCAACATGAAAACCTAAGTTCTTGCAGCAGTTAAAAAATGAATATAAAAAACTATACATTTAAAGCTAATATACCTTTTAAAGCCTCAGTATAAAAAACCCACGGTTTACAAGATAATCATTAAGTTAAAAACAACACATCTCAAGCTGTTAGTCTTAATAGTCTGTTGAAGTATAGGCCTCTCAATTTCGATTGATTTAGCTAAAAAGGACATATTTTTGCTTATATACCGGTACATGTTCATATATTAAAAGTAAGTCATGACGTTCCGAGTATATGGAGGAATAATAATTTTGGTGTGTCGCTGTGTATGGAGTTTCTACGAGTATGGAATTCCATTGCATCTATTAACTTGATTTTCTCGTTCACCTATTTTCTGTTAATATTATAATTATTTCCAAGTCTCAGGTCTAATGTTTTTTTTTAACATATAAACATAAGGTTGCATCAAAAGGACTGCTAAATTAATGCGAGCACTGAACGTTTACAGCACCGCTCTGTTTTTTACATAAAAGTGAAACAGCGCTGGGTTTTATCTTGATCTTGATATCATTCTAAACGTTTTTACATCGTTATGTTTTTTTTTCTTTTTTTTTTCCGTCTATCTTTAAATTGGATCGCTGGTATATGTAAACTAGTTCCAGCATTCAGTGCAATATATAAGCATTGCTAATAGGGATAGTTCAATAGATCACAAGAACAAGCGCCACAGAAAGCTGATAGTCATTATGTCACGTACCGAGAACGCACTAAAACTCGGAGGTATTCTGGTATTTACCCTAATTGTTAAAACATAAAATTCACCTGGTTTTTTTCGCATTTTCTTAAGGTATTTTGGCACGAGTTGCCTATAGGTGCTCGAACCATTGATGTTTGAGCTATAAAGAGGTGACTCTTTTGTATAGTTATTACTTCAGCTCTGATTGGTCGAAATAACTAACCATTTTTAAGCATTCATATTTTAAGATCTTTTTGCCACTACGTTGATATGTCTATAACTGCATTGGTAGATTTATCAAGATTGATTTTCTTTTAATTTGTTTCTATAATGATAATGAATTTTTTTAAAGAAAAAAAAATAATAAAAATACAATAACAATAATAATAATAAAAATAAAAATAATCAAAATAACAATATAATAATAACTGTTATAGTTAAAGTAATTGAAAACGTAATATATATTTTATATAAGGCGCATACTATTGCATTTAAGTTGCACTTTAAGCAATTTAAAATGTTAAAAATAATTATAATATATATCAAGTTACATAAAATTAATCTAGCAGCATGCAATCATACAACAAAATAAATAATATAATTATATGTTTCTGTTTTTCATCAAATATAGAAAATATAGATATCGTCAAAATAATTAAGAGAATACTAAATCTTTCCCAAAAAAAAAAGTCCCGAGGCAGAAACAAATTAAAGTTTCATATTATCAGACTGATTAGAAACACATTTTGCCAAACTAAAAACGATAATATCATTTATAGCTTTGGACGAAAGCAGAGCAGCGGTAATGCCACACGCATTTTGAAGTCTGGTTATTGAGATTGCATGATTTGTATAGACAAATGGTGAGGATAAAATAATGAACTTGATTATAATTTTTTGCTTCGTTGACAAAAAGTTGAGAATACCATTTGATACTTCGAGAAAAGCTTTTTCTATGCTATGGCCGACTGTATAAGCAGATTGAAACTTTGCATTGGAATTAGTATGACACAAACTAATGTTCGAAAATATGTTTTGTTATAATTATAAAATAAAATCTTTGATAACCAGCAGATATTTGACACCGGTCTAAATTCGTTGTTGCCCCTAATCGGTTTTCAATTGGGGAAATATACTATTAAAAATATACATCTTCGTTTCATAATGAACCTGTACATTAACAATTGTTACCTCCATCTTTTCTTTATTAATATAAGTTATGTATTCGGAGGTCGGTATGTTTTATCAAATAGGTTCCCTTTCCAGTTACAACAACCACTATTTTACACGTTTACGGAATTCCAAGATTCACAATGTATGAATTGTATTACCATGACCATTTTAATCATAATGATTCCTCGTTGTTTAAAACTATGCAGTTTTCAATTTAGAACCGTTAGGCATTGTTTTGTTTATATATTTTTCAGCTGACGAACACAACCCAGTCCACCCTTGTTCTCATGCCGTAAGCAGGAATCTAAATTTAGACCTGACTCACACCCGCTCAGGTAAGCAGATCCCAGAAGGTAGGCTCATGAAAAAGCGAGACAAAAAATATATGGTGGTCCTTTTTTTCTTTACTTTACTGGAGGACAATCACCTTCCCTGTGCTGTAAGTATCGCTGTAGGAGATGCAAAAAATGGCATGCAGGAAACGCCGAAACGATGGTTCCTGAGAGTAATTAACTTAACGATATTGCTTTAGACATATCTAACGTACTGTGATAGCGTTCTTCTACTTTTATGTTTTACATATTTGGTGGGGTATTTGTCCAACATGCTATGTATCTGGTATTATAATGTACAACCAACGATCTTTTATAGTGGGAAAAATATTGCCTTGTCATGTGTTAGTAAAATTTCGACCACTGCCAATCTTTTTTTGCATGATATTTTACTTCAAGCTGATAACTAAATTTGTTTCAAGGCAATATTTTACAACCTAGTTCAATTCAAACCAACCTTTAAATAAATACTTTGCAAGTGGGTTTCTGCTTTTCATCTTTCTTTTAAATACATGTACATTTAGTCAACGGTTGAGTAAAGTGTCATCCAAGGAGAAGGCGACCTTTTCTTTGATTGAAAATTAATGTTTATGAGGATTAGACCAGTTATTATACTTATAGGTGATAATATAAGTCGTGGTGATGTTGTTTCATTTGATATAAACATGGGATACTAAGTATTTTAGAAAGTGTAAAGAATCTACATTTTGGTGGTGTGTTTTTTTAACAAAGAAGACTCACACTGATGGCTCTTCCTTCTTTTTTTGTCTGTATTTGTATTTTTAGTCAATATGAATTTAAATATTATTTCCAAGTAAATTATACTACTGGTACTATTATTTGATTGTCTAGAGTTTGACACATCCTAATCCTACAAACAAAAGCTTTACACGTGTAGACCTTTAAGAAAAACATGTTTGTAAAAGTCTTTAACTTGGTATTTTAAAAAGCCCAATAAATTCTGATTTATATCAATGAAACATTAACGGTAATAACTTTTGTAACAAAAATGTGTGCTGCCAAATTTAATGATTTCAATATATACGTGTCAGCGTAAGTTAAAAATCTTTTCAAATGCATGTTAAAAGAAGCTAGACTCGTATCTTTTATCAATCTGCTTTTATCATTATAATATTATTATACAACCATTCTATTAGGTTTCTAATGATGAGTTGGCTGGAAAAATATTCATCTAATATTTCAAAAGATATATTTGTATTACCGTAGCTAGTTATGGCTGTAACATATTTTGAACTTTGTTGCTGTTATCAGTGGATGTTGAACATTCATTTTGCAAAGTGAAATAATTGACTGTTTTATAAACTAAATATATAACTATATTTTTTTTAACTTCACTTAATTCACCTATCTGCCTTGATCTGCTGATAATATAAAGTTACCGAAGATTTAAGACATCACCCGTTTTTTAAGGTAACTCAAAAAATCTGTCAAGCTTTCATCGACTCTTTCGGCTCTTCTTTCGTTTTCTTCTTTTTTTTTTGAACACTAATTTATTTTCCTTCCCTTTGCTATTTCTTCCCATTGGCCTACATTTTTTGATCCAACAGGTAGGATTGTACCTTCAATCTTCCCAGTCTAAAAGATAGCGCACCTGCAGTCCGACACTCAGACAGGCGGTTAACGCTGGCGTCAGACACTACATCACTTGCGATGACTAAGCCCATAAAAATGAAGACGGTAGGTACGGGAATCTAAAAACTGCGTCCAATTGTAGCACCATCCTAGGCTCACGGAACCAAAGAGTGGTAGATAACCCGACACATGATGGGCTTGAATACGTCATCCGTATTTGTTGGTACTGATCGCTAATCCTATAATGAGTAAAGCAGACCCACTAAACCCGCTCACGTTATCACCACGTATTATTATTTAGCTTGCCTTGCAGGATTCTCGCTCTCTGTCAGTCTCCCCCTCCCTGTTCTATTTATAGTCGCCGGCCGTGAGAACTGGGAGATTTAGCCCCGGCTCAGCTGGAAACGAGTGCAGGTTTGCGCGTGGTTTGTTTTGACGTTCTTCCCACTCCTCGGCTTTTCACTCCCCACACACAAACACCTTTGCCCTTGCTAAAATTGAAAAAACCCAAAGACAAAATGGGAATTTTTTTCATGTAAACTGTTTGTTCAATTAATTTGACTGCTGTTTAAGTTATTTACTCTTCTTTCATAATTGTTGAAAAGTGTATTTACGTTTATTATAATATGCCAGTTGTCTGTACGATCTATTCATGTGCATTAAAATAATACGGCATAGTTTGAAAGAGTCCATCTGGTCCAAAGTTTATTTCACAAATATGTGCGTGTCATTTCTGCAGTTTAATTAATATGTTGTGCGTCATCTAAATAAAATAATTTCTCAATGCCTTTTTTAATGTCCAGATAAACAACATTCCTTTCTATTCCAACATTCCCCATTGCTCGTAATGTGAAAGTATTGTATGTTTCTGTAAATTATTTTTAGGATATAATATTTACACATTCCTTCCCCAGAATCATAATAATATACATGTACATACATTGTAACGTGTGCGTGCTCCTTTTTTTTAAACAAAATAAAACTTTTCCAAATGCACTGTTAAATGTGTTATGCTTCCAACTACTTTATTTCTCCGTGTTAAATCTGCTCTTGGTGTTATGTTATATCATGGATTTTTGGCAAAAGAAAATGGTTATAAATGTTCATCAAATCAATATTTGTTCTGAATTACGGCATCGAGTGTTTCAATTATCAATAATATGAATTTTCACACCTGTGGCAGTCCTTTGGTATAATGCTCAAATTTTAATTTTCTAAAGTTTTTTGGTTATGCATAGCCTATTTGTTGCATTTAAAGAACCTTTAATTTTATATAATAGTCAGTTAAATACGTGCAATCCAAAATGATCAGTGTAATAATTTTCAGGACATTATGACGGAGAAAATGTACTACCCCCTCTCTTTATTCTTCACCCATTAGTCTTGACGTTGTCTACAAAAATCAAATGTGTAATAGTACATACTCTAACGAAGTGAAAACAATTCAAAGCAAACAACTGTACCCTGACGATCATTATTGTCCAACCTTACATTTATAGAAAATTATAGGACCAGTGCAATATTTGGTTGCATGGAGCAATGTAGATAATGCGTCGCTCAAGGTAATATATTTTTGGCTCACAATATTGTTATAATAATATGAGTTTTGTGTGAACTGCCATCTTTCTTTAACCCACTAAAAATCATAAAGTAAAGATAAAGTGTCTCGAAAATAAACATGACAACTTTAAAGAAACGTTTTGATTATATAAGCTTTGCTCGCTATATTAACGTTTTTTTTTATTACTTTCTTTTAACTTAAGTTGCAGTTTTAACACATCTTTTAAGATGAAAGCAATGTATTTTATCCTTGCTGAGATAACAACGTAATGCGTTAACATTCTGGAAATATGAATATTTGAATAAGTTCTCCCAATCATTTTTATCATCGTTACGGGCATCAGATGAAATTTTTTGGCTATGTCAGACAAGTAAATGGGTAATTACACGGGCAAGACTAGCTTGAAACTTTCTTCAAAGGCTTCTTATGTTTGTTAAATAAAGACCTTTTTATCATGGCCTCAATTTGTACAATATCTTTTTTTCCCTCAATTTTAATCTATTTCTCCGGTGTCTTTTTTTCCTCTTAGTTGTATTCTATGCGTCTGTTCTTTCTCCTCCTTTTTCTCAAACAGAGAGGTTTTTAGACCCTTAAAACAAGGCCTGTAGTTTCTCACGGTTTAGATAAAATAAAACGTGACGTATCAGCCAAACAGATCTTCTTTTTACTTCACTCATTCTTCGAACATAATTATAGAACCATGCTTATACTAAGGCTTTTAGTACATATAAAGAACATTTCTCAATCATTTTAGGAGCTTGATAATAAAATAATTGATCTTTAGTTGTATAAATATATTGAATTTTGTACAGAAGACAGTGTTTTGAAGGGCCTCCATTGCGTCTATCTCTTCAAACAACGGTTGTGGGTCGTTTTTCATACCCTTCGTTTTTTTTCTTGTGTGGTTTTAAAGATGCTTTTTCTGTGCATGCACTTTGACATGATTCTTTTGTTTTGTTCAGACTTGGTTCTTTTAACTATTTTTTAAGCAAAAAGTGTTTAATTTTAACCAAAAAATCCCCATTCGAAACACCTGTGTAAAAAGTTCAATAATTATAAACCTTATTATAGCTAGTTTTAGATTGATTCTAATTTAAAATATGAATTTATATTACTTATTTCTATTGAGAGTCTATTACACACCATATAAGTTTTTATTTGTCATAATTATATCTTTTTGCAATATTGATTATTATATAAATGTGTTCTTGTTTTCTCATTCATTTTAGTGTTAATTCTACTAGTGTTTTCAGGCACGTCATTTTTTTTAAAATTTCTACACAAGGGGTTAACCAAGAAATATCTTATCTTATCTAAAGATGACATTGAACTCAGGATATTTTCTATTAAATCACACGGCATGTTTTGCGCTATCAATAAACGTTTTGAATTTCACCCAAAGCTAGTAACTGTTGAATGCTCTCTAAAACACTAAAACACGGGCAGAGACTCATGGCCAAAAACTAAAATATAAAAAAGCAGCAAGAAATTTCCATTAGGTGTCCATACTAAGCTCTGTCCTCTTCCTTAAGCACCGGTTTATAGTAGGATATAAAGAAGGCAATTAACCGAATTCGTTAACCGAGTAACGGTCAACATTTATGAAGGAGATAATGCTTTGGGGGGTTAGATATAGTCGTTTATAATCCAGAAAATATCCAGACAGAGAAAAAATCCCAAAAGAAACCAACAAAACCGGACACGAGCAGCCTACACGGTGTCTGTACCCTGACAGGCTTTGGTATGCGTCCAGGTGAATCCACTATAAATAACATAAACGGTAATATCACATAACCAAGCCGGACAGCTAGCAGTGGTATAAAAAGGTATCCCCGTACTTTTTTTTTCTGTCCAGCTTTAGACCACTACGTAAACCAATGCATTATTTGTTTATGTGTCTGATACTTAATATGGCAAGTGGAACAAGATTTATTTGAAATAGGGTTTTGGAGATTTTATAAAGGAGATATCAACACCTTGAAATATTGCGAAAATATGATTTTCTATATTATTGTTCCACCTCCTCGATGTTCCGTTGCTTTCGTTTTGGTATACTTTTTTTTTTTTAGCTAATTTGTTGGTGTTCACACACGCTTTTTTTAAGTTTTACCATAAATCTTTTATGGCTTTGTTATGTAGTTTCTCTGTTCAAATTGTACAAAATAAAACAAAAGATAAAACAAAAAGACTAGCTTATTTCGTGGAAATGATTATTATTTTTGCTTTTGGTGTAATTCCTTTAAGATTCAAAAAGTCACAGATTTTTTTTCGGTTTTAGCTTTCAAGGTTTATGCTAACACATGTTGAATTTGTTTAAAGTTAAAAAATATATATCTCTTTTAATTCCACATATGCATGATATTTTAGTCTCGGAAGAGTTGTTTTTTTTCCTTAAGAATGAAAAAGGAAACCATAGCTTGAAATAATATAATTCATTTTCAATTTAACTCTTTTCCTTTGCCTGTTTGCTTTACTTTCAAGCGGAAATACGATCATTCACCCAGTTTTTTGCCCATGAATATTTTTGGCTTTCATGTTTTTCTTTTATGATAACAGCATAATCCTTGGATCATCCAGAATGCGGTAAATGACATCAAAGGTAAAACGATACGGTTTGTTAACCAACTTGTTCAGCTCAGGTTGTTTTTTCAGGTTTTTTTTTTAGATGTTTTTCCTTTGACTGCTTCTTCTATACCTCTGCCATGTACTTTTATACTCTGAAAAAAATGATGTACTTTTCTTTATATATCTATATACTTTTTTTTACATTTTTAGTTTTCATTTCGTTAACATCTTGGCTGTGTTTTTTGGTTCTTGTTTACTACTTACATCTTTTGTACACTTGTTACTTTGGCCATTTATTTTCAAAGTATGCCTAATATTCAATGTTTCCAAACATTGCGATTTCGTTGCAAGTTTAGATGTATAGTACTTTTCCTCACAATGCGCTGCACTTTTCAATCATCTAATTATACCCCATGATCTTTCCTTCCTTACTACATGTATAATTCTTTTATAATCCATTCGGTGTTATTGCCAATCAATTTTCCAAATTGTTTAGCCTTGAATTGTCCATCACGTTTTTTTTCTCTTTTCTCTCAATTGCTATAATACATTTCTAATTTTACTGGTTGGGTCGGTGTTAGTATAATGTAAACGGCGTAGACAGGAGTCCTGGTCTTCACGTCCTGTCTCGTGTGTGGCAGCGAATAAAATTATCAGACATTAGTCTTTCGCCCCGTCCACAATATGCCCTATACAATGCCGACGTTGATTTTTCAGCGACCAACTCCCAACTCAACTCAGCTCGATCTTTAGGCCCTGATGGCTTCTGTGTTTTCTCTCCGCTGGACCACCTTTTTATATCTCTCTGTACTTCAGCACAAAGACCCAGCGGAGAGAAAACACTGAAGCCATCAGGGCCTAGCAAACTGGCACATGTGTAAGAGAGAGAGAGAGAGAGAGAGAGAGAGAGAGAGAGAGAGAGAGAGAGAGAGAGAGAGAGAGTGAGAGAGAGAGAGAGAGAGAGAGAGAGAGAGAGAGAGGGAGAGAGAGAGAGAGAGAGAGAGAGAGAGATAGAGAGAGAGTGAGAGAGAGAGCACTCACGCAGTCCCAGAGCCAAAAGACGGACACCTGTTTTTCAGCTCCTAGATAGAGCGCTCGTTACTTATCCACAGGGAGCTAGATTGTTGTAGGTTATGGTATGTGTGCCAAGACGCGATGTTTTCAGTCTAAAACACGCAAACACTTTACGTAAAAAATCTGGAAAAAGAAACAATAGCAAAAACATGAGTGATACAAAGTAGCCAGATTTAAAAAAAAACATTTGAAGGGTACCGTCTGCTTTTGTTATTTTCACATAAGAAAACTAACGGAAGGAAGAAAAATAATGTCAAGAATGTGCTCTATTGAAAACAAATCGATACGTGTAAGAACATAAAAAACAATAAATTCATTCTAAAAACTCGTCGCTGATTTATCAAAACTTATACTTTTTAAATACAATTTTTGGTTAGAAATCAAGAGACGAGCTTTGTCCAGCAAAAAGAAGCATTGCCTTTCGTAAAACAGCTTCAGTTCTAGCTATTGCGGGATCAAGGAGCAAACTGGAGCAAGTGCTAGCGCGTTAATCTATTAATCTGAATGTCCTCACTTCAAAACCCACGGTCGGGTTTAATTTATTGTTCAATTTCGTCTCATGCTGGTTGTATCGGTATCAGTTCAATGTGAGCGGCTCAGCCTATGAGTGTCAGACATTCGTCTTGGAACCCGTCCGCGATATAACGCTGTTGCTGACGTTAAGTGATGATAATAAAATCGACCAACTAACCAACCAACCTGGCCTCTATAAGAGTACAAGAGTACTTTTACCAGTACGGCTTAATGTGAGCATAATGACTGTGTACATGTATTAATATGATATAATGTTCCTCGGTCGTTGAGAACAGGTGTCCCACAGGATATCCCTTTAATACCTACAGACAATACAAATTACTGGTCCATGTGCAGAGAGATTTGTCGCATGCCTGTCGGTGTCAGAGTACAATGGTTCTCACCTGTGGAGTGCCCGGACTAAAGTACTTGCGACCTGCGGCAGGATGGGGCAGATGTACTTTATTAGATAGTAGTATTAGTACATTTACAGAAGAAATCGGATTTAGAAGACCAAAATTACTTCAGTGTACTTTAGAAGGATTATAATACCATTGACCAAAATACATAACTTTCTGATTAAAAGTTGCGTAACTGAATACAAAAATAGTAAAAGTAGCCAAATTAATTTGTAATTTGAGATTCCACCATTAAAAATATCTAACGAAGAGTGTGCAAAAAATGATCCAAAAGACCATGATATTTCAACGCATAGAGCAATTTTTAAAAGAAGTTAAAAAAAAAAAAACACTACACGTTCAGAGGAAAAAAAATATCGATCTATGTATTAGAAATGTCATGTAAATACAGGACAATGTGTATTTTTTTTTTTTTCTTAGAAATAATTATTTTTACTGCTTGTTTCAAAGAAAAGTTAAATAAAAAATAAATATATTAAAGAGATATATTGCATATATCGACTCTTCCGTTGGACTAAAAATAATGTTTACACTTATAATTTTCTGGTGGAACGGGGTGTGCGGTGGTCCTGGGGTAGAAAATGGGCTTCCGAAGCAAAAGATACGTGGTTCGATCCCTGGCGATTTCGCTCCCTACTGGTTGGGTCGGTGTCAGTTTAATGTGACTGGCTGATGCAGGAGTCATGGTATCCCCACCCTGTCTCAAGGGTGCCAGCAAGGGTGAAATTGTCAAAAGTCAGTCTTGGGGTCCGTCCACAATATAGACTATTAAGTGCTTATGTTGGACGTTAAACCAACTCAACTCCACTCCACTCCGGACTAGAGTTAGCCAACTAAGCCTCTTGGCGCTAGGCGCAATGGTTTTTCTACAGTTAATCAAACAGAGTTATTAGCTAGAACTTCATAGGTGAGTTATTAGCTAGAACTTCATAGCTGAAGTGAGTTGAGTTGAGTTAAGTTGAGTTGGTTTAACGGCCGAACGTAGACACTGTATAGATTATTATGTGGACGGACTCACAGTCTAACGTCTGGTCATTTTTTGTGCTGCCACAAACGAGACAAGGCGAGGAAACATGTGTCAGCCGGTTACTGACACAAACCCAAACCAATTAGAGTCAAGAAACAAATTGTTGACCAATCGTGGGACTCGAAACATGGACCTTCTGACCTGGACACCAAAGCTCTAACACTTGAGCCAGTTCGCCCCAAACTCGAAGAGGTAAATGAGCTATATTATTTAATCAGCCTTCATGTTAACTACAGTGTAGTGAAAAACGTTCTCTCTATTACTGAACAGCAAACAGTACAATGTATTTATTGCACATTTCTGCTTGTGCTGTAACCCTCTCCAAAACCCACAACATGCACGTTCTAAAATTAAAATGGCAAAATCTTGCGAAAGTGCACTATAGCTTATTATAATTGGGTATAAATAAATGCCATCACAAAGTCATATCATCATTATCGTGCCACATGCATTATTGTTGAAAGAACCAGGAGATTATTAATTTTGTTAAATAACACAGAAAGTGGGAGAGAGATATAGAAGAAAGAGAGAGAGAGAGAGAGAGAGAGAGAGAGAGAGAGAGAGAGAGAGAGAGAGAGAGAGAGCAAGCGAGAGAGTGAGAGAGTGTTCGAAAAAGGCATATCCACATAAAGAAGCCACAGCCAGATAGACGTAGATAAGGCAGTGATCTGTCATAACCAGGTTAAGTGATTTTGATTTTAGCTGAGTATTGTGTTTCATCATTAAGCCATCCTCGAAATTTACATTTGATTGTTCTCATCGGCTTCTGATGCAGGTGGTACGTGGTTCGAGCCCTGACGATTTTGCCCCCTACTAATTGGATCGGTGTAGGTTTAATGTGGACAGCTGGGACAGGAGTCATGGTATCCCCGCCCTGTCTCGTGTGTGGCAGCACATACAATTTTCATACGTCAGTCTGGGGGTATGTCCACAATATAGCCTGTATTGTGCTGACGTTGGACGTTGACCAACTCCACAGAAATTGACTGTTCTCGAGAAGCAAGAACAACCAAGTTCAGTTGAGATGGTTTAACGTCCAACATCTGGCAGAGCACAATAAATGCAATGTTACAACGATATCCTGAGGTCGATGCTCCCAAAATGAATATCAGGGTCACCGGATAAACAAAATTAATATTTGCATTCACACCCAAATTGAGCTATATTACTAAGAAATTAGGCACAGTTAGGACAGTTTACATTTTTAGTCTAGTACTCTTGTAGACCGGACAAAATACTCACTGAGCATCAAACTATCTTGATAGTAATTTAAAATAAGTCTGTCACTATTACCCTTGTTATGCAAAACAAGTGTTCACTACACTTTATTCGATGACTTTACCTGTTATTTTGTGGATCCTTGCCTGGGGTGAATGGGCACAACTTTATTTTTCTCTGATTGACACCTTTGGCATGTTTCCATAATAGCTCATCTAGCAGTCACCGAAATACGAAGATACAATTTGTGCACTGCTGAGTTATAGCAAGATATTGCACAGTGTTGCATCTATGCAATAAGACACTTATTGTGAGAAGTTGTAAAAAAAAATACTTGAAAAATGAAAATATGGAAATAGTAGGAGAGAGAGAGAGAGGGAGAGAGAGAGAGAAAGAGAGAAAGAGAGAGAGAGAGAGAGAGAGAGAGAGAAAGAGAGAGGGGGAGGGAGAAAGAGAGAATGGGTGGGGAGAGTGAAAAATAAGAAAATAAGATCGAGAAAGAGAGGCATAAAGACAGGAACGAAAAGACAAAGAGAGCAAAGTAATCAGCAAGAGAGACAGAGAGAGCAAGGTAATTAGCTAGAGATACAGAGGTAGATAAAGAGTGATATACATGTATATATTATTATATATACATATATATATATATATTTATAGAGTTAGAGAAACAGAGACATGGAGGTAGATGATGTAAATGTGTTTACCTGCAAAGTGTCGGTTAGCTTGTTTTTAATGTTTTGCGCACTAAGCTCGCACAACAAAATAATTATATAAAAAAAGCAAGACAAAACGCACTATAACACCAAGCAACAGATCATCAAGCAACATTCTGCGAAGTTACCATTACCACATAGTCATACTCATAGCCATACCACAAAGCGCAAGTTTGGCAGATGGCGGGAAATTCTTGACATTACCATTATTGTTGGCACTACTAAACTGGCATAACGAGTACAAAATGTTGACAATCGCGGAGCGGAGCTCACCTTAGCCTACTGTTTCCCCTGCATTGCTTACGCAGCTTGCCTCACATAAATACATTGCAGTCACCTTCGGTTGATCTAACCTTTTCTGTGGCGCCACGGCAAAAAAGCATGTAACATGTTTTGCCTCAGGAATTTTCCGAGAACCCGGATCCTCTAAGTCTAAGGAACCCCCTATTGCTTAAAGATATTTGGTTTTATCTTGTTGGCATATTGTCTTTAGTATTAACCAAACAAAGGCTTTTCAGAAACACAGGATTACGGATTGGTTGTAATGTTCATACTTATGAACTCACCTATCTAGTTGACCTGAAGATTTATGAAAATGTCATGGATGGTAAAAGAGAAGAAGGTATGGATAATGTCAGGATGGAAAAGATCAAACCATCATGGAAAGATATTACATGTCATAACTTATATGGGCATGTAATGTAGAAAAAAAAAGAAAAAGCGTTTAGACAATTAGGGGGAATGAAGAGTTAAGGGAAACCATTAACAAAATACACGTACTCATAATTATATTCTGAACATTTATGCAATGAGAAAAGCAGGCTTTATCAACAGGAAGATAATAAATAGGAGGCCTTGATCACCGATTCCTGTAACAGGTTTGGAACATATAGAAGAATACTGTCACCCGAAAAGTCTGAGACAGATACGAAGTCACCAATAGAGATTCGAACATGATACCTTCTGCACGTTAGTCAATACACCAACCAACTGAACTAACAGGCGATTCAAATCATTTGGTAATATTTGTTCCGTTTTATGCCCTTATATATAGGAAAAATTCCACTCATATTATTTGAAGCATTGAAGTTCGAATCCCAGGATCCTCTGTATGTCAGTCTAAAGCTCCACCAACTCATCTTTCCGGCACTTTTAGTTCCAATTCTTAACAACCTTGACCTTTAGAGCTACGTCTAATTATTAGTAAAGGTGAGGGTGATGATGGTGATGATGGGCCAGGCTCATCACAGCACCAAGAGTCTTAATTACTGCGGCCTTTTCAGGCCAATTAGCTCATGGTCGGTCTGGAGGCGGTGCAAGTGAGTGATGAAAAGTGCTCGTGACAGCCAAATGGTGCTGTCAATTTTTAATTGTCTGCCCCTTCCCTAGCCAGCGGCTTTATCTTGAACTCTTGATACAAACGTCATTGTATATTTCACGCGCGGTATTAGAGAGAAAGAGAGAGAGAGAGAGAGAGAGAGAGAGAGAGAGAGAGAGAGAGATAAGTAGAGAGATAAAGACTTTCTTTGTAAATATTGCAATCAATCTTTATGGAAACTTCTAACTTAAAGCAATTCTCGCTTGTAAGGCAAATAGTGTTATGAATTAATGACTCATCACATAATTACAATTCTCAGGAAATTGTAAAGCTATATGTAATTAATGTTGGTTGTATCAACCATTTGATATAAAATTGAGGATACATTAGTGAAGACATGTAAGAACTTAAAACCAGTGATCATATCGTAAAAAAAAAGAAACACACTGTCATTATATCAATATAAAATGGGTTCGACAACATTTAAAATTATATTACGGAACAACTTGTTGACAGGATATCCAAAAAGATCGTTCCAGCAGTAAAAAAAGTACAAAGCTCGTGTACACCTCTTAAAATTATAAAAGGGTAAAAAGTAGGCTTGTCAAACATGGTTATTTAATTCATGCGAAATTAATATAACTTTTTTTGCTTTCTTTAAAAATCAAAAGTAGCCTACAGTTTACGTGTAAAAATCAGAACATTCTTAATTCACATAGATAGATAGTTAGATAGATAGATAGATAGATAGATAGATAGATAGATAGATAGATAGATAGATAGATAGATAGATAGATAGATAGATAGATAGATAGATAGATAGATAGATAGATAGATAATTAGATATATATTATATATAGAGAGATGTTGACTGTTTTACCAGTCAGATAAATATATTTTAGACAAAAAGAAAAAAAAATAATTGCAAATTTTACAGGTATAAGTAGAATATTTCCTAATAGACAGATAGAAAATTAATCCGAAGAACATTACCTCACGGACAAACAACAAACTTAAATGACGTGTTTTACCTAAATTAGGAATAAAAGGTTATCGGCGAGAGCATTGCCCGTTTATCCAGAGGTAGGCTGCTTGATTGCATCATTTCGTGAGTGAGTAAGACACAAGGCAGACCTTGGCTGGCTATAGCGCTGACTCACCTACACACTGCTTACATTACAGGTCTTGTGATCCATGTGACGATAGCGAATACCGAATCGTGTCCCATAAGCATGAGGTTTTGTTATGATGGGTTATAAATCTATGTTTTAATGTATGATTGATCGCAGAGGCATTTTTCTTACCTGAAGTCTTCCTTTTCGTCACAAGTCACTTTATCGCAAGGAATATGTTAATGCTAGTCTGATGTTATGTGAGTTCAGCTGTGCGGCTGCGGAGAACAAAGACAAAACAATTATTTTAAGAGTGCATAATAATTGATCTAGTTTTATACAAAAAATTATATGTACCGGTATGAAAATACCAAGTGGGGAGAGGTGGCGAGTGAGGTTACCACAAGTTACGAAGCAACTGACTGAGATGGTTCCTTATTGCCCAGCAACAGGAGGAAGGCCTTACCTTGGACGGATCCCAAGGCTAACATCTAACAGTTTTAATTGTGGTTACCTGGTGTCAATGCGGAATAAACCATGGCTACTGTATCAGTTAGTCACATAAAAACTGTCACCAATCCAAACAATAGGAGAACAGAGTGAGTTTCGAACCGAGGACCTCTTGATTGAAAGACCAACGCTTTACAACTTGCGCCAGCTCGGTGGTGGTGTTTTTATTTCAGGTTGTAGATTGTGTCATTAAAATTTCAACAAGTAGATAGATACATGTAGCAAAGCAGTGAAAGAAGGTTCCAAATATTTATACGATATACACCACAATCAACTCTTTGTTATCCATAGCTTTAATTAAAAATTATTATCTTAAATGATGATGTTGAAGCACACTGTAAAAAAATCCGGTGCTTGTTGGCGGCGGTTTTAACTGATATGAGTCTGGGTCATTGTTCTTCATTTACTCGAATTTCATCATTATAGCTGCCATTGTCCTATTTTAGCACAAGGCCTAAACTATTTAGCCTCCATTAGTATCTAGTTGTAAACCTCCCTCCTCCACCCGAAGAAAAGTCAGTTACCCAGATATCTAAGTACATGTACCATGTAATTCTTTACATCCTAAAACTTCTAAAATGTCTTGATATCTGTTTCAAACACAATGAGCCTTACTGCAATTACCCATTGTGAGTCACACCGATTATTTTACCAGAGTTGCCTGTTTACTCACATGCCTGTCTAGGTTAATTCAAAATTTCTTCTTATGTAAAGGAACCAGAGCGACTTAGGCACAAGTCTAAAAATGGACTTTATGGGTTATTTACATTGAGTTAAAAGCGTTGATTTCACTTTAAAAAGGTTATTTAAACTATAATTTCTCGACCAGAGGTAATACTTATTTTTTGGAACTTATCAAAGCCAACAAATAGTATTTTTTTCTATGTTAAAACCATAACTTAAACAGGCAACTTGTGCCTGATTCACCCTGGTTGCCTCACAGATCTTTAAAAAAAGTATGTTCACCAAGAACGTAAGAAAACAAAAAAAATGAATTTATCAAACATCTTAGAAACCGATGGAGAACCCACGAAACGAAGAAGACAAAGAAACGAACCGGGTTCTTGTTACGTAAGAAACTTTGCGCGGTTTAATTTATTTAGCAAGGCATAAATTATTGGAAGTTTTTGGAGGCTCATTCATCCCTCTAAACGATTCACTTCACAGCCAAGACAAATAAACAGTCACCCTGCCTCCAACGAAATCCAAACAAACTTTTTGGCGTTCAACTCCAATGCTCAATGGTATATCTTTCAGCGGTTGTAGCGTCTTACCTCATGTGTTGGCGACTCTGACAAAATACTGTCTTCAGGGTTTGAATGCTATCCAAGCCAGGCTTGGAAAACAAACACGAGGTAGTATGGGGAGACTGGAGCTGAGGGGGGCTGGAATATCATAAGGGTATTGTTTGACAAGTGTGTCCAAAAGTTCATGGGAACTGTTTAGCCATGGTATTTACAACTAGAAAATTTCGATTTGAGAGGCTGGAAAATTTTTTCTTAAACAGGTATTTGATTTTAGATGACCCCATAATGCTAATCACAATTTTACTTTATAAATGCTTACATTTTTTGATTTTAATTATAGTGTAAAAGGAAATAACATTGCTACCATTGCCAAATGTACAGATGTTCAAAAAGGTTGCTTTTATCTAATCAGACCCTAACGTATAGAAAGAGAGAAAGGAAGAGAGAGAGAGAGAAAGAGAGAGAGAGAGAGAGAGAGAGAGAGAGAGAGAGACAGATACATAGACAGACAAAATGACAGACAGAAGCAGACATACAGCAAGACTAACAGACAGACGGACATAGAGAAAGAGAGAGAGAGAGAGAGAGAGAGGGAAAGAGAGAGAGAGAGATAGAGAGAGAGAAAGAAACATAATATTGAGAGAAAGATACGATAGAAAACGATTAAGTCACACTGCCTCCAAGGAAATCCAAACAAGCTTTTGGGAGTGCAGCTCAGGTGCTGAATGCCAGTGAATGGTGCATCTTTCAGCGGGTGTCGCGTCTTACATCATTTGTTGGCGACTCTGATGAATGTCTTCAGGGTTTGATTCCTATCCAAGCCACTTCGAAAACAAACACCAGTTAATATGGGGAGGCTGGCTGAAACCAATGGACCTGGAATATCATAAGGTTATTGTCCATAGGAACTGTAAAATCATGTGTTTTTTTAATGGACCACCAGAATGATATTAGTAGTTAAAAGAGAATGAAATAAACAAACATATACATTTTGAAAATCTCGGAATGCTAATTATAATGTTACTTTGTAAGTACAATGAAAAAGTTTCAGTTTAAAAAAGGCATCGATCATCGGAATATTAGAGCCGATTTCAAATCAAGACCATAAAAGGGAAATAGAATCTACAGATGTTCAAAACGTTTTATGTCTATTTAATAGCAATGGGAAGATAGAACGGGAGAGAGAGAGAAAGAGGGGGGGGGGGGGGAGAGAAAGACAGAAGCAAAAATATAAGCTAGTAAATGGAAACATTTAAAGGGATTGAAGTGTAAGTTTTAAATGGAGAGGTTGATTTTCAAAGCAAGATAACAATAGGTGGAATACAGTCATGTAATGGGGAAAAACACGATCAACAAAAAAAAATACACATTTTGAAGAAGTATTAATTTACAGATGAATATAACAAAAAAGGCTAGATACAAAAGCAGGTGATGACATACAGACATAGGGGCTGGCCCACTGATTAACATTACAGACTCATAAATCTATAGACACAGTATCCGAGCAGAAAGCACTATCTTATTTTATATATGTCCTGTTTCGCTTATAAGAGTCATTGCGAAAACGGGACCGATAGTCAAACTGGAGACGGTAGGTAAGGGATAACTACACCGGCATCCAATCATAGCTCTACCATAGAGTTACAGAGCCAATGAGCGACGGGCATGATTACGTCATCCGTTATCGGCGTAAATATTGCAAAGTCTGTAATGCATTTGACATTTGACTCCAGTTCCAAGATAGGCATCAAAATAAACAGGCTCCATCATTCTCCCAAATCTTCTGCCGCCAATGTTTTGTTTCCATCAGAGGCGCTGTCCACGGTAGCAATCCAAGCGGAACGGGAAGCTAATCCCCAGAAAGATGAACCCATGCTGGATTACCGCTTAGATTACCGCGACCCTTCCATTACAGTCCGCTCTGGTTTACACCATAGTCACTTGGTAAAGCGCCAGATACGTTTGAGAATGGGATAGTGATGCCATAAGCCTACGCTTTTGTAATGCTGGCGTAATTCTTTTTTGTTTTGTTTTTGGTTTTGTGTAACTAGATCTAAACGTCTCGTCGGTCGTTTAAACGGGATTATTATTATTCGCAGTTTTACGTAGATGATAAAGTTAACGCGACAAAAAGATGGGTATTATGGTATTGAATGTTACCTTCGTGAGGCAAAAAATTGAATCACAATATACCTGAGAGAGAGAGAAAGAGAGAGAGAGAGAGATTCGCATAAATATTTGGAACCTTCTTTCACTGCTTTGCTACATGTATCTACTTGTTGAAATTTTAATGACACAATCTACAACCTGAAATACATGTAGAAGCTTCTGTGTTTGGTGATTTTTTCCGTCATCACAAAGTGCTCTCTTCTTTTTCAGATGTTTCTCTTATAAGATATTTCATGCATGGGGTTTGGTTAAAAGGGGTTTTGATTGCTGTTGTTTTTTTTTCTGTTTTTTTTTTCCTAAAAATATGTCTAACCCATTTCGAATTAAAATAATGAGAAAAAATAAGCGGTATGATAAATACTAAAAGACAATTTAGTGTAAACGGGTGTACTTTTACATTAAAGAACACACTCCTCTGAATTATGCTCTTGAAACCGTGAATTTTAAATTGAAAAGTGAATATCGGTCTTTTTTTTAATAACAGAAAAGCCCGTCACCCAGGTAAGTCTTGACATCCTTTAATAACTTTTATGTCTACATTAAGACTTTTAAAATATCTTGATATCTGTTTCAAACACAATGAACTTTACTGCTATTACCCATTGTGAGTCACCGATTATTTAAACAGTGTTGTCTGTTTACCTATAATTATGCCTGTTCAAGTTAATCCAAAATTTCTCTTTTGTACAGCCATCAGAATAACGTAGGCACAAGTCGGAAATTTGACTTGTATGGTTATTAACAGTGAATTAAAGCTTTTATTACACGTTAAAAAGTTTATTAAAATTACAATTTGCACGGCCAGAGATAATTTTTTTATTTGGAAATTATCAAGGCCAACAAATAGTCTTTTTTTCTATGTTAAACCCATAACTTAAACACGCAACTTGTTCCTGATTCACCCTGCTTACCTCACATATCTTTAAAAAAAAGTATGTTCACTGAGAACGTAAGGACAAAAAAAAAGAATGGATTGATCAAACATCTTAGAAACCGACGGAGAACCCACGAAACGAAGAAGACAAAGAAACTAACCGGGTTTTTCGTTACGTAAGAAACTTGGGGCGATTTAATTTATTTAGCAAGGCATAAATTATTGGAAGTTTTTGGAGGCTCATTCATCCCTCTAAATGATTCACTTCACAGCCAAGACAAATAAACAGTCAGACTGCCTCCAACGAAATCCAAACAAACTTTTTGGCGTTCAACTCCGAGGCTCAATGGTATATCTTTCAGCGGTTGTAGCGTCTTACCTCATGTGTTGGCGACTCTGACAAAATAGTGTCTTCAGGGTTTTGAATGCTATCCAAGACAGGCTTGGAAAACAAACACGAGTTAATATGGGGAGACTGAGGCCAAGGGGGGCTTGAATATCATAAGGGTATTGTTTGACAAGTGTGTCCAAAAGTTCATGGGAACTGTTTAACCATGGTATTTACATAGACAAAATTTCGATTTTAGAGGCTGGAAAATTTTTTTTATTAAACAGGTATTTGATTTTATATGACCCCATAATGCTGATAACAATTTTACTTTATAAATGCTTACATTTTTTGAATGACCGACACTTTAATTATCAAATGATTAGAAACAATTCAATTCTTAGATTAAAGGGAAATAACATTGCCACCATTGCCAAATGTACAGATGTTCAAAAAGGTTGCTTTTATCTAATCAGACCCTACCGTATAGCAGTGGAAGGAGAGAAATGATAAAGAAAGAAAGAGAGAGAGAGAGAGAGAGAGAGAGAGAGAGAGAGAGAGCGAGAGAGAGAGAGAAATAGAGAGAGAGAGATAGAGAGAGAGAGAGAGGAGAGGCAGAGACAGAGACAGAGACATAGACAGAGACAGAGTCAGAAGCGTACAGCCAGAAAGATAGAGAGATACAGAAAATAGAAAGAAAGATAAGAAAGAAAACGAGACACACTGCCTCCAAGAAAATCCAAACAAGCTTTTGGGAGTGCAGCTCCGGTGCTGAATGCCAGTGAATGGTGCATCTTTCAGCGGGTGTCGCGTCTTACCTCATTTGTTGGCGACTCTGATAAATGTCTTCAGGGTTTGATTCCTATCCTAGCCACTCCGAAAACAAACACCCGTAAATATGGGGAGCAGGCTGAAATTAATAGAGCTGGAATATCATAAGGTTATTGTCCACAGGAACTGTAAAACCATATTATTATTATTATTATTATTATTATTATTGATGATGTGATGAGTATCGATATTTGTAATAACTCATGTCGTAACTGTCTATAGTGTTTTGTCATGCTGCATATACGGACCATCAAATGTGCCTTTAAAGGACAAATAAAGTTATATCTTATCTTATCTTATCTTATCTTAACTTACGGAGCCAATGAGCGACGAGTATGACTCGTCATCCGTTATCGACGTAAATATCGCAAAGTATGTAATGCATTTGACATTTGACGCCAGTTCCGAGATAGGCATCAAAATAAACAGGCTCCATCATTCTCCCAAATCTTCTGCCGCCAATGTTTTGTTTCCATCAGAGGCGCTGTCCACGGCATCAATCCAAGCGGAACGGGAAGCTAATCCCCAGAAAGATGAACCCATGCTGGATTACCGCTTAGATTACCGCGACCCTTCCATTACAGTCCTCTCTGGTTTACACCATAATCACTTGGTAAAGCGCCAGATACGTTTGAGAATGGGATAGTGATGCCATAAGCTTAGGCTTTTGTGATGCTGGCGTAATTCTTTTTTTTTCTTACTCTTCTGTTTTTGGTTGTGTGTAACTAAATCTAGACGTCTCGTCGGTCGTTTAAACGGGATTTATATTATTCGCAGTTTTACGTAGATGATAAAGTTAACGCGACAAAAAGATGGGTATTATGGTATTGAATGTTACCTTCGTGGGGCAAAAAATTGAATCACAATATACCAAAGATAGAGAGAGAGAGAGAAGAAAGAGATAAAGAGAGAAACAGAGTGACTGATACACTGACAGAGAGCAAGAGAGTGATATGGAACATATTTAAGACAAAGAGAAGAATGGGGAAAGACAATGGGAGAAAGAGAGGAGAGAAAAAAAAAGAAAGAAAGATAGAGAGACAAAGAGATAGACAATGAAAACTGTTAAACTTGAAAAAAAACATGTTAAATCATAAAGGAACAATACCTAGAAATTTGTTGGCAAGTTGACCACCCAAATCTTCTGGTATTGTTATTTTCTTTTATTAAATTAAGGGCGTTGTATCTTTTCACTTTAGAATTGAAGACCATAAACGTCTTGGGCGTGGCGAAGAATGGACCGCCAAGGTTAGAACAAAAACACGGAACCAAGGAACAGCTATTTATCTAAGGGAAGCTCCGTATGGCTCTGAGTAATGATTGTTTAGGAAATAATGGCAAGAGCTCGTAGGAAGTGCAGCACGATGGTCTGGATTCAATTAGCAAACTTTCCTGTGCAGGTAACAAGTTCATTTCGAATGATAAATTGCTCAAAATTGAAGCGGATAAGATCATTAACCCCCCGATGCAGTTTTTACAGCTGCAAGATGCTTACGTATGCTTTCAATATGTAATTTAATTTGAAAAGTACACCTTGGAGTTAAAATCTTTCTTTTGGGGAGAGTATCTTTTAGCAACATTAAAAAAAAAAGAAATTAAATAATTGAATTTAAAAGTGTTTTTGTAAGTACGTGTGATACCTTAGTAATTTTATATACCATTTTGTTGTTGTTGTTGTTGTTGTTGTTGTTGTTGTTGATGTTGTTATTGTTGTTGTTTCTGTTGTTTTTGTTAATCAATCAAATCTTTGTTCTTTCTCCATTTGTGAGGTTGTACTTTTAGTTTTTATGAGGTCCATTAATTTTACTAGAAGAAAACAGACTTGTGTTGAGTGTTGACAGCATAGATGATAGAGCATAATTATTTTGTTTTCTCACCAACCTAAGCTGCCTCTCTCATGATCACGGGGAAGTGAGGTGGGTGTAAAGGAGATACCTGGCACAAGTGGTAGAAGTTTAGTTTCCTGTCCGCAAATCCCCGGTTCAAATCTAACATTTGAGCATGAATTTACTATTTAGTTTTTCGATCCAACCTTGGGTAGGTGTCAGTGCATTGTGATCGTACTGAGACAGTATTCCTGGTATACTCGCACTGACTATGTGTGACAGCACGTGAAATTATCAGACTTTAGTCTTGGAACTCGTCCACCTATGGCCTTGCTAATTCGATGAGTTTGAAGGTTGAGAAACTAACTGAATCACTCACTCACTCTCACAACCATTTTGCCTGTTTAGTAATACATTCATGCTGGCGATAATTCTGAGATACTAACATTGTTTATTTTTTTTTTCACGTGACTCCAAATGCCGCAGAGACTGGTTTCTCCGAATTCGGTTAGCAGCAATGATAGACCCAGGGTACACATCATGCTAAACAATACTAATAAAAACTAAACACCTCAAAGATACGCAATCAGCCGCGAAAAAGGAGGGAACGTAAAAAAAAATTGAAGATCTCATGGGAACAACGCACGCATTATCTTCCCTCCAGATTAGACTTAGTGATAGTGTGTCAGGCTGAGTAGTTTGTAAACGTTCAAGTCACTGATGAAAACGAACATCCCCCAGCAAATTTAGACTAACCTCATGGGGATCTAGGATCGTAAGTACAACGTTGGGTGGGGTAGGGTTACGGCGCATCGTAAGATATGGACAAAAGAAGGCTCAAGATGAGTTGTAAGCTACTGCGACTTTGTACTTACGACTCCTAATACCAGTCCGTGTGGCCAGTCCCTGATGTTTTGGACCCGAAGGTAAACCCAACTGTTATTGTAACACCGGCTTGAGTTGCTGTGTTTACCCAATGCTTTCTGGTGAGGGAAAGTAGTTCTCCGGTAGTGGATGGGCACTTTGCCTCCCTACCAACCGTTATTTGTCTGGTGGTGTCAGGTTTCCGTCGGCCTTGCCAAAAGCCCCAGAAGGTGAAACAATAATGCCCGGGTGAGCGGACCGAGCGCTTGGCAAATTCTGCGAATTTTGCAAGGAAAATAAATACCTGGCGCTGAATCTCGGCTTATTGGCTCAATTTGTAAACTCCGTCCCGCCTCACAGACATGTGCTTAATCCATGCCATTTACCCTGCTGGACTAGCGAATCTAAACACTTATCTTCACAGAAACAGGGGCCGATTTGCACAACTTAGCGGTATCACATATTTACATGTATTACGTACTTAAGAGAGCAATTTATCAAGATACAGAAAGACATAATAAGATATGAATCACCCAGCATTTTTTCTAATGTTCCGACTCTTAATAGGTGCAATAAAACATCTTTTTTAACTAAACTGTCAGTGACAAAAGAAAACAACATAAATATTCCAACATAAGTTCATGATTCTAACTTAACACATGCATTTCCCTTCAGGGCATTTAAAAACAGGCCACCAATTTCACTATCCATTTTTATATGATAAAAGACCATCATATCCCTATTATTTCTTGAACGCATCTCTCTTACCTCGTCTTTAAAACTTTAACAATTTGACTCGCTCTAAAAGTTCCCCAAAGTACTCACGCTCAGTCTCGCTCTCTAAACAAGATATTTGATACCAAATCAAAACAGTGGAATATTTTGGAGTACTCTGTTGAATTAGGCGGTTAGATGCTAAAGGCTGAAGCCGATGGGTTTGTCAGCCAGGCATTACAAGGCAGGCCGCTAAGGGCAATTGAACTGCACCGCATGGTAAAGTGATTAACGTTCACGGTCCGATGCTGACCGACGGGCGCCTTATATGATAAAAGACCATCATATCCCTAGTATTTCTTGAACGCATCTCTCTTACTTCGTCTTTAAAACTTTAACAATTTGACTCGCTCGAAAAGTTCCCCAAAGTACTCACGCTCAGTCTCGCTCTCTAAACAAGATATTTGATACCAAATCAAAACAGTGGAATATTTTGGAGTACTCTGTTGAATTAGACGGTTAGACGCTAAAGGCTGGAGCCTATGGGTTTGTCAGCCAGGCATTACAAGGCAGGCCGCTAAGGGCAATTGAACTGCACCGCATGGTAAAGTGATTAACGTTCACGGTCCGATGCTGACCGACGGGCGCCTGATGGTTGTCACATTCCCCTGGAGCCAGACTCCGGCTAGGTCTAGCAGTAAGAGAGAGAGAGAGGGGAGAGAAAGAGAGAGAGAGAGAGAGAGAGAGAGAGAGAGAGAGAAAGAAAGAGAGGGGGGGATAAAGAGAAAGAAAGAGAGAGAGAGAGAGAGAGAGAGAGAGAGAGAGAGAGAGAGAGAGAGAAAGAAAGAAAGAGAGGGAGTTAGAGAGAGAGAAAGGGACAGTGAGAAAGACAAAGAAAGAGACAGGGACAGAGACAGAGACAGATAGACAGACAAACAAACAGAGAGGGATAGAGAGAGACGGAACGACAGACAACAAGAGAGAGACAGACAGGCAGACAGACAGAGTGGGAGAGAGAGAGAGAGAGAGAGAGACAGCCAGACAGACAGAGTGGGAGAGAGAGAGAGAGAGAGAGAGAGAGAGAGAGAGAGAGAGAGAAGAGAGAGAACTGCCAGTACTTTTCTTTCGTTTAGGCGTCTAAATCTAGGCTTAGAGGGGTGAATGATGAGTGACTCAAGCTAAAGTGATTCCATGCTGACATTTATAAACACCCATAAAGAAGATTACATCAGCCTCGGGTGGGACTTTCTAACTGAAGTCAGCAAGCAGTCAGCACGCGAATTGCACAAGTCATGGCAATTATAAAATAAAAAAAATCTACGCACCCTTCCCCCTAAAAGAAAACAAAACTAAACAAACTGGGTCTCTTTGTTTGCGACCTTTGGCTCTTTTTTTTTTTTTACTGAAACTGAAACACAATAGAAAAGAAGTGTTACTTAATATACATTTTTAAGAGATGACCTAAATATTTAATGAATGTATATATTTTGGTAATTTATTTAATACTCCCTTAATAGAATAATACTGGATGTACACTATTTTATAAACATCATGTTGTACTCTATTAAGCGCTTTTTAATCCCCCCCCCCCCCCCCACCACACAGCTATTTATGAGAGCTTACGTAATTATTTTTTTCTTTAGAACTGGCCATATCTGAAATATCTAAAACACTCGTTTTCTTTTTCGTTCTTTTTCATACCAACGCTGTTTTACAGAGTAAAAAATAATAAAAGAAATAAAAATATTCGCAAAGTCTTTGACTTTCATGGAGAAAACTGTGCCTTCCATGACAAAAATGTTTTATGAGAGAAAGATACCAGGAATTAAATTGTCATAAAGTTACTATAGCACGTTGCTGATAGCATCTGTGAGGCAGCTTTTAACTGATCGGTGAATCCCCCAACAATTGTGACTATCCATCACCAATTCCTAAGCCCATCATTAAAAATAAATCCCCCAAAGCAACTTCCCTGAAATAAATAAATCTAAGGAACTTTGAGACATCTGTACTTTGACGACTTTCCGTAAAATACAACATGCTGGAAAAGTTATTTCTCTTAGACTAAACGAAAACACATTGTGATGCGTGGAGTTAGACTGGCTAAGCTAAGTAACCTTCATGGTGTGTAGCGGTGTAATGGATGGTAGCTCTCGTCATGCACTGCCTTTGAAAACTCTTGTCCACCACCACCACAACCACCACCACAACTACCACCACCACCACAACCACAATCACCACCACAACCACCACCACCACCGCCGCCGCCACCACCCAAACCCAACAGAACAAAAAAAGTTATAGATGTATGTATAGCTAAAAAAAAGTTATAGATGTATGTATAGCTAAAACAATTTTCGATTCTGTCCTTTAGAATCACTACCATAGTACCACCAGCCGCACCAATACCACCAATGCCATCACTACAACCACCATTACCACCATTCAACACCAAGGTTGAGAAACTGTTAGATGATCAGATGTAGTTGTAGCTAAAACATCTTGTATTTTTGACTGCCACCACCACCACCACCACCACCACTTTCGCCCACAGCATACTTTCTACTAAGACCATGATCACCACCATCACCATCACCACTAAAACCCAGTAGAAGCAGAAAGGTATGGATGTAGTTGTCGCTACAGCAGCTTGCATTGTTTACCACAACCATCAACATCATCGCTACCAACGCTACCACTACCATCACCACCACCATCACCACCACCATCACCACCACCATCACCACCACCAGAAGTGAAAAGTTCCAGATGTAGTTACAGCTACAACAGCTTGCATTTTTTACTGCCACCACCACCACCATCACCACCACCACCATCACCACCACCATCACCATCACCACCACCACATCTCAAACTAAGTAGAAAGAAAAAGTTCTAGATGTAGTTGCAGCTACAACAGCTTGCATCTTTTACTGGCACCACCACCACCACCGCCACCATCACCACCACGTCTCAAACAGAAAGAAAAAGTCCCAGATGTAGTTGTAGCTACATCATCGTGCATTATTGAGTACCACCACAGCTACAAGGAGCCAGTAGGAGAAAGCTCTCCACCTGGGGCTGCATTATTGATGGGTTGGGCTTGTCTTCTCCTGGCACGAAACATTCGCGTCTGTGGGCACCGCCAGCCAATCGCAGGCCACTTCACACAGCCTCTTCAATTATTCACCAATTGGCTGATTGGTTTTTCTTGGCTTGCCGCGTTTTAATTAAAGAAAGAATCGGAGGATCTGGCGCCGTGAGGGCTGGTTATCAGGCAATCCTCTACACCCGCTACACCCGCTACACACGCTACACACGCTACATCTGCTGTATATTCCAGCTGCATCTGCTGTAGGTAGCCGCTTGGTCCCGCTAGATCTGTACATCCCGCTAGGTAGCGTGCCCGATACACTTGCTGTATATAGCCCCTAGATCTTCTATATAATGTCCGCTAGGTAGCGTACCCGCTAGATATGACGTGTAACATGTTGTTGTTGTTGTTGTTGTTGTTATTGTTGTTGTTGTTATTATTATTATTATTATTATTATTATTATTATTATTATTATTACTTTTGTTTTGAAAAGGGGTGGGGGTGAGGTTGGGGATATGGCAGAGATATCGATAGATCTATATTCGTTAAAAATGTGTTGGTTCCATCTTAACATCTTAATTTTGAAAAAAAGTTCTCATGTACAGCGTTTTCTAGAGTAAGATACAAAAGAATAAAATATCGACGTGTGTGGTTTCGTTATCTCAAACCTTTGGGTGTATACAATGAAGTTGTTTTTTTAGAGAGGATACGATAGCAATTGCTTTTATGTGGCAAGAAAGTTTCATTTAAAAACATGTTTTCCATGCGTGTTCAATTGCTCTACACACATTTCTTATTTAAACATGATTTATTCTCAAATGTGTGTTTTTTGTCAGGAGTTTGTTTAATTGCAACTGGCAAGATATTCAATAACTCCAAATATGTACAATACGTAAACCTTTTACTATTCGAAAAATGTATTTACATGCCAAATTTATTTACATGTGCAATATCTGTCAAGCAATTTCACAATCGTATCTTTCTAATTTGGAAACCATGACCTTGGATGGAAAATCAGGTCTTTAGGCCAATTTTTTATGTGCTGCAATGACAGAAAGTGAAATGGAGATAGATCTCAAGGATACCCACATTGTGCGAGTCCTAACAGAGTGCGATATAAAAAACTTCCGGAGTTTAATTCGACTTCCGCTTCCGATTTGTCATTGTCTCGTTACAGCAAAAACCGTGGGAACGATATCCGATTCTCGTCTTCATTAACTGCAAAAAATAAAATAAAAATAAAGATACAGAAAATGAAAAGGTTTTAACCTTGATATCACAAAAGGAACCAACGATACTTAATAATTCAGTTACCAAAGTGGCACTTTTGTTGGTTGAGTTGTTGGTTAGAGCAAATTTGGCAGAGTAACGTTTCTTGTGGTATTAAAATTTATGTACATGTACTGCCTGAACTTATTTAAAGTACATGCCTTACTTAAAGTTAAAGGGGCATCTGGAATAAAGAGATAAGGAGCTACGAGATAAGAGCTTAGCTAAGATAAAGAGCTAAGAAATAGAGAATTCGGTTCAGAGTGCTTAATGTGTTAAACAAAATAAAGTATTATAATTATTATTTTAAATATCTCACTTTACCACAGTTTGTAAGACATCACAATAGAAGTGTCTAAGAATGTTCGTTACATTGATTTTTGGTGTACATGTTTTTGGAAATTCTCAAATGTAGTTGCCGGAAGTCATTAACATTTTCATTATCCAGTTAGTGTCGAGTAAAGATTGATCAACTCAAAATACTCATATTTCCAAATATTTGGTATATTCCTGCTGTCGCAACAACTCTATTGTTTTAAACATAATTCTGACATGTGAACATGCTTCTCACTTTCAGTATCGCTGTAATAACCACGTCTTGGTTCCCAGCAAAATTCTGAGATGTTGGAACGATGTTGGAAAGAATCGCTTCATAACTTGTCATCAACGAAGTTTGGTCTCATACATCAAAGCACGCACCTGCCGCCTTCTGAAAACCCGTGGATATCCGCGGCCGAAATCGGGCCTGTTACGACAGAGGGTGTAGATAAAGACCTGGGTCTATTTCCCTACATAGATCTTCCATTCAGTGTTGCGTCAGGATCTCAGAAATCTACACAGGGGTAAGTGCGGCCCCGATAAGTCCTGTCTACGTGCCGGTCAATCAAGCGGCAGATATGTCCGTCAGCGAACCGGACGCCTAATTGGCCACTGCTTCCGTTACGTCCTCTTCGTGACGGATGAGTTCACGTGTTCTTTCATCACATCACACAAGACCTGGTACTCCAGTGCTAGCTTACCTGGACTCTTGGCTTTATAGCGCGTTATAGCTTATCATATTGGCGCTAGACCTCTAAAGCTAGTAAAGGGCTGTGAGGCGATAGACTCTGTTTATGGCGAAAACTAATATATGCCTGCATGATTGTGTTGAAAAAATGAGAAGAAGGATGTATGTTGATACATGTAGTAAATTGTGGCATAATGTGTTGGGAGAGTTTTTAATACAAGCCGTATTCCCATTGTTAACAAAGGCATTAACGAATATGCGTTTACGTCAAATTAAAATCGCAAATTTCAACTTGCAAAATGCGAAGATTAAGATAAAATTAATAATGATAGCTTCCATCCTATAAGTTACCAATACATACAATGCAGTGATTATGGATTTGACCGAAATTCTTAAAAGGGAGAGAACTATCACCTAAAGCGTTTTAGCACAATCGACAAAAAGCAGCCTATAATATATACAATTATTTAGCAGACATAACATTACTGTCTTTCCCCATCAACTCTGAGCCACTACCGAACATTTACCCAATCCCTCGTACTATTGTGTCCACAATTATGCTATGAATGTACTTAAATATTTTTACCTGGTTATTTCGTTTTCAAAACTAGCACCTGCTCCCGGATCTTGTTTGACGTGTTAATGTTATTTTCTTTTAATAATTCCAACCCGAAACCCAGCCAAATACCTGGGCCAAGAACAACAATTCTTGTCAACGTTGCGAAATCAATACTAAAGCTGTTAAGTAGAAAGTAGTACTACCGTGTTCATATGAGGGATAACATTACAGTGGGTGCAAAAAATATGAAATATTCCGTCAAAACAGATGCAAAATGCTCTATCTAATTTCTACCATACTAAAAGTTCAGAGTATTTTAGAAATGAGATACGACACTATACAACTAAGGTAACAATCTATGTTAATGCGCATCTGATTACATTGCCTGTGTTTCTTTTTTCGGTATGGGAGTGTTGTGATCTGGAAGGACTTGGTAAAGCATCACACCTGTACACAGTTATGGGTACCACATGATGTGCGGTTTTTGCTTGTCCCGTTAGTAGGCCACTGCACCTACTTGGCACAAAAATACCAGGACGGCGAGCTTGTTTATAGTTTACTTATTGGCTGAGTTCCACTTATATGAGCCAAAAACTCCGATATAGAGATGGTTTCCCGATGCTGCAGGGTAAATACTGTACCTTAGTGTGTGCTCACAGCATGTTCGATAATGGAGTGATAATTATGTAATTTTCTATTATATTTGATTTTTAATATGGCATTTTACCAAAATTTATAAATCTAAATTGTTTCGGTTATTAAAATCATGATTTTGAAAAGATCGTTTTCGTTAGATCCTTTTTTGTGTGTTGTAACTTTGTCTTTTTTAAATACGGGGATTTAGCTGTAAAACTTTGCTGAAGAAAAAATATATGAATTTGTATGGTGATTAAGAGTTTTAGTTAGTTAATGCTGAATTATTCTTAAATCAATTTTTAGTTCTAGCTAGGTACGTCGTATGAATCCGCACATGCATAAAAAAATTGACAAGAACTGTCAAAGTATTCCATAAATCTGATTAACAGTAAACCCACAACATTTTAAGCACGCGTATTTTAGAGTATCGCAAGGGTTGCCTGGAATGTCCAACATAGGTAAAAGCTGGTCATCATGAATATTGCTCTGGTCAGTTTTTGGCAATAAGCCATTCACGGGATACCCTGGATGTGATTAATGGGGAATGTTGGCCATTCTACGAGGTGTATATATGTATATGTACAACTTTCTGAGCATGGACTAAAGGATACAGGGAAGGATGCACAAGTGAAAGTGATAGGGAAAAGAAGTGAAAAAGTAATCAATTTAATTGTGATAAAAAAAAGTATGAACGGGTTATACGAAAGAGATTAGGGCATAGGAAACAAAGGAAACAAGGAGAGAGGGAGAGTGAGAGAGAGAGAGAGAGAGAGAGAGAGAGAGAGGGGGGAAAGAGAAAAAGAGAGAGAGAGAGAGAGAGAGAGAGAGAGAGAGAGAGAGAGAGAGAGAGAGAGAGAGAGAGAGAGGCGGAGAGAGATTAAAACAGAGAGATTAAGATAGAACAAAGTGAGACAAAGAGGGAGAGAGAGAGAGAGAGAGAGAGAATGAAACGTCAATACGGAATTTCCTGCTGACGTATTGAGAAGACGGATGATCAATAAGCATCCACCGAAACAATTACGTTCAATTCCACAAGAGGAGTGTAACAGAATGCAGAATTTTTAAACAGACAGTGGGAAATCGTAGACCGTTCAGTTTCGTCTTCTACCTCGAAAGACCAATCAAACTGAAACTTCTTAAGGTTTAGCACTTGGATAATAACATTTCTTTTTTTTTGTGGTCGATCATTACAGCCTTTCGGATAATTATCATGTTAAGGTGCCATTTCTACCAAGAAAGGGAATCACTTTTTTGTTGTTGTTGTTTATTTTCTTTTTTTTTTTATAATTGTGTTATGTAACCTGTTAAAAGCTTATCAATATATATGCATAATAGAACAATACTCTCACAGATTATTGCTATTCGTCATTTTTGGCATGGGTGTAGTAGAACTAGACAGGCATATAAAGTGGAAAAACAAGATACAATTAAAAAGACATAATACATTTTTATGCTGTACGTTTTTACGCCATTCTACTTCTATGAGGTTGCAAAAACATTCTTTTATTCATTTTTTATTATTATCATTGCGGGAGGTGATTGTAGCATTTTTGTAAGGTGTTTGTATAACCTCTTTTTTCAATGATATAACATGATGTAAAAAAAATTATATGAGTAATTATGCGAGACATGCGAAGTGGGATCTTTATTAAAACAAATTGAAACAAAAACATCTTCAGTTTTAAAGAGAGAGAAAGTAGCCGTTTCAGTCACCATTCAAGTGCAGGTGAAAATAGCGTAGGCTAAACAAACAGATACGGTGGCATTTTTAAAGCGATACCGAATAAACAAGATTCACGATAAACAATAATTATAAGCAGTAGAAGATCAAGTGTGGAGTATATATAAAAACGAAAACAAAGAAAAGTCCATGTAAGTTTAGGCATTTATGTTATGTTTACATTTTGTTAATAGTTAATTTACATATCTTTGAGGAGTTAATTACAATAAAATAATATTATCTAGTTCATAGCGGTGTTAAAAATCAAAAGAAGCTTCAAGCTTAGCAACATCAACGCCAGCATCACTATAAACATCAATTTCATCCTCGTTATTATCAACAACGACATAGCACACCAAACGTGTGTAACATCAACTGTAAACCTAACGGGACCGCCATTAGTGAAACATGAGGGGAAAAACTTGTTGTTTTTTTTTTTACTGTAAATAATCCCCGGGTAATTTTTTTTATCGAAAAATTATTATAAAATTCGAGGGTATTAAAAAAAAAAAGAAATAAAAGAACGAATTGCCATGTGCATCCAAAAACAAACAAAAATACACCTGAACAATAAATAGCAAATATATTTTTTTGGTTGTTCCCCTTTGACCACATGTCAAGTTGCCTTATTTTTTCCTCCTCCGCTTCTCTCTCTCTCTCTCTCTCTCTCTCTCTCTCTCTCTCTCTCTCTCTCTCTCTCTGTCTCATTCTCTTTCTTTTTGTCGTTCTTTCTTCCTTTCTTTTCTCTTTCTTCGTTTTTTGTTCTTTGTCTATCTTCCTCTTTCTTTTTTTTTCTTGCTCTCCCTATTCTTACGTTCTTACGACATTGTTTGTTCCTTTGTATTTCTCTTTCTTTCTCCCTTCCCCCATTTACCCTCATTTGTCTCTTTTGGTCTATCTGTAAGTCTGTCTGTCTCTGTCTCCCTCTCTATCTCCCCTTCTGTCTCTATCTTGTCTCTATCTGCCTCTATCTGTCGCTCTATCTCTCTTTGTCTCTCTCTCTCTCTCTCTCTCTCTCTCTCTCTCTCTCTCTCTCTCTCTCTCTCTCTCTCTCTCTCTCTCTCTTCTCTCTCTCTCTTCTCTCTCTCTACTCCCTTCTTCTCTATGACACTTCATAATCTCTATCACTGTCAGCAAGTTAATCTGTCTATCCGTCCGTCAATAGATCTTTATCACATCTCCGTGTATGCAACTACGCCTCTCTCACCCCCATCTCTTTCTTATCTCTCGTATTCTCTATACCTTTCTAATTCTCTTCTCTGGCACAGTTAGTTTCTTAATTCTTGTTTTTTTCTAATCTGTTCTGCTCTTGTTAGAGAGGTAGAGTTGATGGAAAAAGAACTGATAACTACATGTAAAAACCGTGTACCAATAAGCGCCATTTAGACATGCAGGTTGTAAATTTATCTGAATACAAAACAGATAAGGGACTCGAGATTGCTTTATAATACTTGTATACATACAAAATTTATAGTTTTGTATTACCAATAATGCGTTGAAAATTATATTTTGTGTTGGTTTTTAAGTATAAATTAGAGTTCCAATAAAAAAGCCTATTTTGTCAACTTATTACTATAAAGCGTCTAGAAACTAAATATTCAACAACAACAAAAAACCCAACAATTTTTATTTATTAATTTAAAAAATGTATTATGACTGAAATAGGAATACAGTCATCCCTCTTTCCCATTTCTCCCCATATCACATCTCCTTGCTCTGTCTCTAACATAAGTTTTAGTTTTCTCATACTCTATTTGTATTAATTCTTTCTTACTACTCATGTTACCTTATTATATTACCGTGTAATACTGTGTAAAATTGTTCATTTATCTTTATATTCATTGAGATACCTGATTTGAGTTAATTCGTTTCTTATTTTATTACACGTTTCTCTAAGTTTCTGAAGATCTGCCCTATCATTAACATTACAAAATTGTACAACACATATAATTGTTTCGTCAGCCGCTTTGTTTTGTTGTCAATGTAAACGATGCAGTGAATACCTGTGGTCTAATTTGGTACATTAGCAAAGTTAACAAAATTCATAAAAATGATATTTGTTGAATCTCGCAAAATAGAACTCCCCCATAATGTATACACAATTCATGTCCAAAAGATTCAGCAGTATTATGATGCAACGATCTTGTTTCTAGTGTTATGGATGTTTACTGAAGCTTCAGATGAAAATTTTCATTTAAAAGATAACAAAAAGTGTAAAATGAAGCTAATATTAACGTATTAAGCTCTCAGAACTGGATTAAAGGAAACACATAAAATGCACGACAGGAATAATTTTGGATAAGCTGCACTAGATCTAAATGTGGATATCATTAAAATCATCACGATGAAAAACACAATAAGTATAGTATAAAGTGCACAAACAAGACGTAGCCTACGTCTAGTCTTGACAATAAGAATTAAAAGGCTTACGACGATACGACAGGGCCGAAAGACGTAGCCTACGTCTACGATAAAATTAAAACGCTTACGACGATACGTACGCTGAGTAATGTCTCTGCATTCCACCCATATAGCACAAGTGTTAGACAAAATATATCTGTTTAACAATGAAGCACAAGGCAGTTGTTCTCTAAAAGCTTGCGATACAATATGCACTGATTGTGTCAGTGTGTCTATAATGTAGCCTGGTAAGGCACGAGTCGTAGCATCCCCGCATTGTCTATGTGTGGCAGAACTTATAATAATTATTGTCAGACTTTAGTCTTGGGATCCGTTCACACTGTCGTTAGCGTTGCTAATGACATTGGACATTACAACAACTTCCTTAACCCAACTGAGCTTAACAACATGTGAAAACTCCACGAGCTATTTTAGTCTAGAGCTAAAGACATAGATCTAATTATTCTATCTCAGTATCTGACGTAACCAACCGCACCCTGATTATAAATCTACCAAGTATAGCCATTATAACAGCCATAATTCGGTTATTCGGTTTGCCATAAAAATGACTCCGTAATTCGCAAGAACTGATTAGGCGCGTAGCTTTAGACCACTATAGACTTGATGGCTGATAATTCATGTAACCAAAGACTTCTTTGGTTCTTTTTTTTTGTTTTTTGTTTGTATGCTCTGCTGTTTCTGTGTTGCCAGTTTATTAGTTGTTATCACTACGACCAGACTTGCTTACCTTGCGCGTAGTAGGGGGCGATAGAAAGGTCTAAGGAGTATTAATGATTTGGCGTCTCTGCCGTCGTAAACATTAATTTGCAAGTGCCAAGATTTTTTTATATACATATTCATTGCTGTGTGTGCTTCATAAACAAAAAGAGAGATGTATAATTTAAAAGCAGTCGACTTTTTTGTCGGCTTTCTTTCTTTTCCTTCTAAATAATCATGATGTAAACATAATTATGTAATTATGAGTAGAGTCGGTTGCTTATGACTTACACTAAAAGGGGAAAAGCAGAAGGAATCTATTTTTGTCTTTTATATCAAGGTCAATAGGAATTTGGTGTCTAGGATAAGGGGACCATATAATAATAAGAAAGACAAAAAACTAAATTGGGATTGTTTTCGTCTATAGCATATGTACCAAAACTAAATGCACTAGAGATTTAGTTTAGTCTTTCTGGTCATAGTATCTAAAAATTGAGAGCCCGGAGTCCGGACTTAGGAGACTTTGCAATAATTAAAACACACATTTAATTGGAGGGATGATAGCAGCGTTGTAATTACTATCCATGGGAATCGTAAGTGCACATTCATGGTGGCTTACAGCTCTTTATAAGCCCTTTTTATTCTAATCTGATAACTTAAGACGAGTAACACGAAATTGTACTCACTTAATGAACATACCCAGGAAAGTCGAGTGCACTATAACGAGAGGGTTTTTTGTTTTGTTTTTTGTTTGTTTTTTTTGTTTTGTTTTTGTACTCTTACCTTAAATTAAAAGGATGAGTTGAAAAAAAGAGAATTATAGCTGCTTCTCACACATGTACATAGGTCACAGTACCCTCGAGTCGAAGCCCAACAACCACATCAAGTAGTTTTAAACGTTTATTTTCCACTCGAAGGACTTACCCCACTGAATGATAAAGGTTTAGGTTGGCAGGAAATCGATGAAGGTGAACTCAAGAAATGCAGACTTGTGATTTCTCCGCATGTATTGACCTCTGATTCATTCCAAGCCTTAAACGTGATATCTAGCACAATGCCCAGATAATCTTGAAAGCATAATAACTATATCTGCACAACGTTGCAAATTTATTACTATTAAACCTTCAGCCTTATGAAAAATAAACATAATGTTGGTTTAAAAGGATTAATTTATATATTTTTTAAGATCAAAAAGGTTTTAACGATTTTATAACTACTACCCAAGTATGCCGATATCATTGTTTATAATAAAAAAAGAAATGTTATGGAGATCAGCTGGTCTCTTTCTCTCTTTCTCTCTTATATATATTATATATATATATATATATATATATATACAGAGAGAGAATATGTGTGTGTGTGTGTGTGTGTGCTGGGTTCTATATATAATAATATTTTACTACAATAATTATGGCAAATGCCGACAAAGAAAGCATAAAACGCAATCGCTAAGATAAAGGTATAGTGAAATCAATTAATAAACCTAATCTTTCACATATAATGCAACGTGCTGTTAAAGAAAAAAAATAAAACAAATATTGCCTGAAAGTAAAGAGGGCAAAAAAGGGTACATTAAATAAATACGTGCATCAATACTAAAAGGTTACATTTAATTAGAGGTTAACTTGTAAGCAATACATTTGGCTGTAAGCTTCCCTCAATGAAAAAATCGCAGTTTATGCATCGAAAAAGGAAATAACCTTCTCACTGAAGTAGGTTACTATACTCCAGGTGAATGAACCTGTTAAGCCCCCCTGAACTCATTTCAAGATTATTCTATAATTAACCCCTAGTAAGCATTGTATTATTTTTATAGGTATTCTTCATAATCAATAGGTTAATCGATAGGATGAAGATAGGAGAGATTTTCTATCCAACCAAGTCCTGTCGTTAAACCTGGTTCATAATCAAAACTAAAAGAGATTTGTAAGATTTAAGAAAGTAATACTTTTTTGTTATTACAATTTTATGGCTATGAAATCGAATGTTGGCTAGTTACAGAGGTTATTAGCCTGAGACATTCATATAAGAATTTATTTGAGAATGTTGCATACCTCCCTAGATTCAGTTGACTCTATTGGAAATACTTACATGCCTTTTTGTATAACCATACATATAATAAAAAAAGGTTTCGATTGTAATTAAAGTGCTTTTATTAGGTGTATGGATCACGAAATAATATAAAGAGTATTGCAGTATTTAGATAAGAAATTAGGTTGACCTTCTCTTTGACTCAACGGTGAGTGGATATTTCAATAATCTTATTCATGTATGATTTTTTTAAGATGACGTTGCTGTTCTTTATGATAATGGTGATGATGATTATTATGATGATGATGTTGATTATGACGATGATGAAGATGATGATGATGATGGTGATGATGATGATGCTGGTAGTGTAGTGGTAATAATAATCGTAATAATAGTGTTGATGATGATGATGATGATGATGATGATGATGATGATGATGATGATGATGATGATGATGATGATGATGATGATGATGATGATGATCATCATAATGATGATGATGAGGTTGATGATGATGAAGATGATAAGTATAATGATGCTGGTAGTGTGGTGGTAATAATTATCGTAATAATAATAATGAGAATATAAAAATCCTATCAATATTATCACGCACCTTTAAAAACGTTACCTCTAATAGAACATGAGAAGAAAACACGACTTTTATACTGATCTGCTTAAAAAAACCAATTTAAAAAATCAGTCATTGCCCTCTACGTTGCACTAACTGATATATCATATGCTAGTGTTTTTGTAATAGATTCTTACAACATCAGCAGCTAACAAAGATTACAGCGTTAATTAGAGCAAATAAGCTTCTAAAATGTCATTTCCTTGCAAGACGAGAGAGCGAAAGATAACCACTTGCACTTTTAGAAGCTTCAGTTTCAAGTAAAAAGAATTGTATTTCTTATTTAACGGGTGGTGTAAAATTTGAGTTATACTTCCTTGTAGCTAATGGGCTACATCAGATGACTTATATTTTGTGTTATACTTCACTTAGTTATCAGCCAAGTCAGAAGAGTAAGCTACTCAAATAACTGGAATAGAACTCAACACGATCCATTTCACTTAAAATACTTTTTAGGGGAACCCAGTAAGGTTTTGTTCAGTTTCAATTGGCGTCATAGCAACCTTGGCACATGATTCATCTGATCCGGGCGGAACTGTGTTGCCAAGTATTATTATTATTACATTATTACACTTTTTTTTTTTAATTTTTAATTTTTTTTTTTTCGATTATTAACTGATGCTGTTGTTGATTGTGTTATTTTCTATTATTAATATTTATTTCGATTATCAAATTTAGTTATGGGCGACGCAAAAGTGGGGCGGTGAGATTAACCGGTAGAACGCAAATCTAACCTCGTGGTCATTGGTTCGATTTTCAATTGAGTCGGTTGGACCCTACTTGTTTAACGCAACACTATGACGAGACAAATCAAAGACAGAAGCCCTGATATATATGTATTTGTTATGGTAGCCAGTACATTTGTAACTTGTTAAACGTTAATCTTAGGTCGCGTCTGCGAAATAGTTATTTTGCTGACGACTGCCGTTGAGATTTCAACAAACTAAACCAAACCGGACCACACAACTGCGACAAACATTTATAAAGTTATGTCCCTTTGACCATATTTTTCCGTGAGCCAATCATGCCAATTAACCAATTCCCTCTCTCTCTTTCTCTCTCTCTCTCTCTCTCTCTCTCTCTCTCTCTCTCTCTCTCTCTCTCTCTCTCTCATAGCAACCTTGGCACATGATTCATCTGATCCGGGCGGAACTGTGTTGCCAAGGAAAAACGAAAAAAAATTGTTAAAGAAAGTGTTTTGATCGGTATGTGTATTGCAATACAATAGTTCATATTGTTGATATGATATTATTATTATTATTATTATTATTATTATTATTATTATTATTATTATTATTATTTCTCTCTCACACTCTCTTTCTCTTTCTCTCTCTGTGTCACTCTTTCTCTCTTTCTCTCTTCTCTGTCTTTACTCACCCCCTCTCTCTTATCTTTCTCTTTATCTATGTTTTTATCTCTATCTTTCTTTTTAGCTCTTCTTTGTGGCTTTGTGCTATCTCTCTTTTCTTTTATGTGTGTGTGGGTTTTTTTGTTTTGTTTATTATTTTTTTTGTTTTCTAATACGTCATGTTGTAAGTCGTTTTATTTTAACTAATGTTTTTTTTTTAACTTTTATTTTAATGGCATATGGAAAGCTCTGAAGGATGACTGAAATAGAAAGAGTGATTAGAATTTATTCTGACATATGTAACTACTCTATTACTAATGCAGATCAGAAAGTAATGGCGAACAAATCGAAGACAAAAAGTACGCTATATCTTGACGTGATCTGTTTTATTGTATGCTTCCTTCATAGTATTATATTACATTATTATAGTTGTGTATTTTGGTAACTGTAACCCAAGCATATACAACTGCCTTAAACGCGAATTTCTTTTTGAGGAGGAAACATTATTTTAATGGTGTTGTTTTATGTTTTTGTTTTGTTTTTTGTTTTATAGTTGTTGGTTGACTGGGAGACTGTACAAATATAATTGTATCTTCTTTGCTTAATATTAGAGATTCTGAAAGTTTTATAGGGGTTGTCTGTTCCGTGCTGAGGGTTCGTTAAAAATTATTATTTATTTATTTTATTTTAAAGCTTTTTTCACGTGCTGGTTTTGTGTACACTAATTTCAGTAAAACGATGTTTTTTTCTAACTCTTCTCAGATGATAAGATTTTACATTGTTTACCAGTTTTATAGGGGTCGCCTTTTGGCGCCAAAGGAATAAAATTGGGTTTTTATAATGAATTTCATGATTATTCAGGGTATACACATGACTAATTATATTATTATGGTTTTTATAATGAATTTCACGACTATTCAAGGTAAACACATGACTAATTATATTATTATTGAGAAAGGCAACTTTCCATTAGCCAAAACCATACAGAAATGAACGTTTTGGCAAATGTTATTAATGTTGTGCGTTAATAGAAACTCCTGGCTTCACGGATTTCTTCTCTATCGCGTTTAATACTATATTTATACTTTGCCATGCCTCGCTCCCGGAGTCGTCTGCATTTAGGGTAAGGGTAATTACCATTTTTTCCTGTCAGAATTGACGACGGCACTATACTATTATTGATTAAATAATGATTGCAATGAAAGTGTGGTTTCCCTCTACAACACTTATAGACACATTAATTTCTTTGTTACCGCCCTTTGACCAGTCCCGTATCACAGTATGGTGGTTAACACGGTAACCTTCCAAAAAACAACTTGATGGCGTTTAGATTTATTTGGTAGATAACCAAATTTGTTCTCAAACACCCATTCACCCGCACAAACATAATTTGAAAAAAATACAAACACATTAAAGTACCCGCAGCGGGTAACAATATTCGCGATCTACTTCACACAAATGAAACGGTTGTTAATTGACTTATTAACAAGGTAACTGCCTCATCAGTTAACGAATGAAAAAAAAAGAATTTCTAGCTCTTCCTTTTTACGATAGATGTCGGTTTATTGTAAAGGCCTCCTAGACCAAACATAATTCCTTAATTTACAATAGAAATGTTCTTTGTTTCTTCCCGCGTCCGGTGGTTCTGAAAATTGGCTATTTTTTCGTTTTGTCTTGGTTTTTGTTGCTGTTGTTGTTGTTGTTTAATTTATTTGGATTAATAAATCGTATTTATAATAATACGGTAGTTGTTGTAAATACCCTCGGTGGAGATCTACATACTCCCATCTCCTTCTTATTTCCAATGGAGATGAAATAAAGCAGTTCTGAGCCGACGGTATAATTGTTTAGCCTGATTAAATGAATTTTGTCCCTAATTTAAATTTCAGATATGACAGACCTTTTCCAAAGAGAGATAATTTGGTGAAAGCAAAACAGCAGGTTATTATGTAGCCTACACTTTAATACACACATAATCATTCTTTACGGTTAAACTAGAGGAATATAATTTCAATTAAAAGCTTTTCTTTAAGATCATGGGTTTATGGAGACCTTTTTTTGTAAAGACGGTTTTAAATATATCTTTGAAGAAAGGTTGTTCAGAGCATGTGTTGGTTCAGTGCGTTTAGAGGCTCTTGAAATTATATCAACTTACCGAAATAATCAGGCATTTTATTGTTCATATTCGAAAGAAAGGCATTAACAATCCTATTTTCCTTGCCTTAGGTCTTGTTTTCCGGTACTAATATTACATGAATATTACAAAGATATGGTTGTTGTTTTTTTACGAGTCAGTATTCAAATTGTAAAGAGAGTTTGGAAGATGGAGGGATAGAGAGAAAGGGAGGAAATGAGATTAAGATTGGGAGAGAGAGACAGACAGAGAGAGAAAGAAAGGGAAGGGAGGGGGGCGGTTTGTGTGAAACGTCAAAATAAAAAAAGGCTACAAAATCTTTAAGCAAATTCTAATTTAAAGTACCGTATTTTATCCTTGAAACCAAATCAGTTGGATCAAAAGCAAAAAAATGTCTTGATGCAAATACGAAGACCTCACTATGGCAGGATCGTATTAAGTATGACGTTTTCTTCCGCAATCTCTAAATCGAGGAGAAAACGAGACAAAACACATGTATTTACTTTGGAAACTGGGAAGGTATTAACTTTTGTTTTCGCTGTACACTAATTTTGCAAAGTAACAAAGCAATACTGTTAAAAGGTAATGTTGATGATTGATTTTTTTGAAACATAGGGAACCCGTATAACGAGACCATCGTGATAAGCAGCGACTAGTTAAATTTCTACCACCATAATTGCTATAAAATTATCTTTCATTCTCTCACAAGTCGAAGGGTCTGTAATGAGCGTAAGCCTCAGAAAACAGATGTCTTGCGACAACAGACCCACTCAGTTACAACGACGTCGATAGGTACAGGAAAAAGCACCTGCGTCCAATCGAAACTATATCCTAGACTTAGGTAGATGTGTTGAGTTGGTTTAACGTCCAATATCAACACTATAGAGGCTATATTGTTGACGGGCCCCAAGACTGAGTTTGACAATTTTATGTGCTGCCACACACGAGACAGGGCGGTGATGCCATGACTCCTGTCTCGTCCAATCACATTAAATTGACACCGACCCAACCAGTAGGGAGCGCAATCGCCAGGGCTCAAACCCAGACCTTTTTGAGCCTATGTTCTACCAAAGGGCCACCGCGACCTAACCTAGCGAGAAAAATCCTCAGTCAGAAAATCCTATAGGTGAAGGTTATGCTTAAGTCATCCATTATATTCGTGTCGTTCACAAAACCTCTAATGTCTAGTCTAAGCAGTATCATTATAATTTTCCGCAGCGATTGTGTTTAAAACAATTTTACTCCAGCGGCTTTCGTAGAGCGAGGAATCAATGTTAATTTTGTCAACATAGGTGGGGGGAAATCAATTGGCCTTAAAATTGCCGAACGTCTCGTGTTGTTAGCGATGTCAGGATTAGCGGGGCGCGCAATAAACTACAGCGGCGTAGCCTGTAGTCTGTATGCGGGTCGATATAGGACGTTCAAGATCTAGGACTATAAAAATAGGTTTTACATATTATACATGTATTAGATTTCGGGGTACAGGGCGCATCGCGTGTCTGAGTAAGGGTTCAACGACCCCAACTTTAAGGTTATCTATCTGGCCCAGAATTGACAGGGTCGATTTAACCTCATGCCTTTCCCTTTCCCTTGCGCACTCATTTTTCTCTGTGCGTCAGTTTGTCTGTCGTTCTCTCTGTTTTTCTGTCTATCTGTCTGTCTGTCTGTTTGTCTATCTGTCTTTCTCTCTCTATGTGTCTCTGTGTCTCTGTCTCTGTCTCGCTCTCTCTATCTCCCTCTCTCTCCATTACCCTCTCTGTCTTATTCCGTTCCTGATTATGTGTCTCTATATCTCTTTCGTTATTTTCATTTCCTTTTTTGTCTCTCTTTCTTTCTCTCTTTCTCTCTCTCTCTCTCTCTCTCTCTCTCTCTCTCTCTCTCTCTCTCCCCAGTTCATTCTCTGTCTCTTTCACTCTCTGTGTGTTTATCCCTGAATCTTTTTCCTTATTTTCATTCTCTCTCTTTCTTACTCTCTCTCTCTATTTCTCTCTCTCTCTCTCCTCTCTCTCTCTCACTCTCTCTTTCTCTCTCTAAATATTTCTCTTTCCCTCACGATCATAGAAACTTTTCAAATGCTGTAATTTTGTTGATGCTCCCTACTGTTTTGAAAACACTCTGTTATTTGAGTTTTTTTCTCGTCCATTTGCCGAGATTTCATTTGTATTTCTCATGAATGTCAAACCTCACGCACGTACGCCGTATGTGCGATCACGTATCTTTTCTAAGATCTTTCGCCCTTCTAGTCCCCACAAGGTTATGTTTAGATGGGTAAGAATAAAATAATATCAATAAAACGGAGGGAAAAATATATGTTATTTATCCACAGAGACGAACACGAAAATTAATGTAATGATGTGAAAGATATAAGATACAATATTTTTTGTTGAAATATCCTCTTTTTAAACACAGCTTGGTGTGGTTTTTGTTATTATTATTAGAAGTATTTTAAAAATCAAAATGTTTTCTTTTTAACTTTCAAAGCTAGAATTTAAATATATCCTTTGTTTATATATCAGAGGGAAAAAAATAATGAAAACGGTTTCGTTTTTTAACCAACATTTACTGGCGGGCTTCAGGCGTATGAGGGGGAATTGGGTTGGTTTGGTTTAACGTCCAACAGCAGCAATATATAGGCTATATTGTGGATGGGCCCCAAGACGGACGTCTGACAATTTTATGTGCTGCCACACACGAGAAAGGACGGGGATACCATGACTCCTGTCTCAGCCGGTCACATTATACTGACACCGTCCCAACAAGTAGGGAACGCAACGGCAAGGATTCGAACTCGGGATCTTTTGCGTCGGAAGCCGATGTTCTACCCCTGGGCCACTGTGCCCCCCTCAGGCATATGATGTTGACCAGGAAACTATGAACGTAAAAAAAATCAGATCAATACTACTGTATGTTATTTATAACTCAGGCAATACTTATGATAATATTGATCTAAAGACTTTTTTTCTTCATGGACTGTCAGGCTTTGGTTGATCACGCACGTGACTTTTTCAAGGTTCCTTCAAACCCTCAAAAGTTTGTTTGTCCGGAGAGAAAGAAATGGTGCTCTTGTTTTTTTTGTTTTTTGTTCAGTTGTCCCCAACTCGTCATCTATGATGTACAGTACTATATCTCAGTTATACATATTCAAGATGATAATCGCGAAATAGGACATTGCACGACTGAAATGAAAAAAATGATGACAGTAAAAATGATTTCCTTTCTCGCATTCTACTTCTCTTTCCCTCACGATCACAGAAACTTTTCAAATGCTGTAATTTTGTTGATGCTCCGTACTGTTTTGAAAACACTCTGTTATTTGAGTTTTTTTCTCGTCCATTTGCCGAGATTTCATTTATATTTCTCATGAATGTCAAACCTCACGCACGTACGCCGTATGTGCGTTCACGTATCTTTTCTAAGATCTTTCGCCCTTCTAGTCCCCACAAGGTTATGTTTAGAAGGGTAAGAATAAAATAATATCAATAAAACGGAGGGGAAAATATATGTTATTTATCCACAGAGATAAACAAGAAAATTAATGTTATGATGTGAAAGATATCAGATACATGTTTTGTTGAAATATCCTTTTTTAAACACAGCTTGATGTGATTTTTGTTATTATTATTATAAGTATCTAGATACATAAATGTTTTCTTTTTAACTTTCAAAGCTAGAATTTAAATATTATCCTTTGTTTATATACCAGAGGGAAAAAAAATAATGAAAACGGTTTCGATTTTTAACCAACGGTTTCTGGCGGGCTTTAGGCATATGATGTTGACCAGGAAACTATGAACGTAAAAAAAATCAGATCAATACTACTGTACGTTATTTATAACTCAGGCAATACTAATGATAATATTGATCTAATGACTTTTTTTTCTTCATGGACTGTCAGGCTTTGGTTGATCACGCACGTGACTTTTTCAAGGTTTCTTCAAACCCTCAAAAGTCTGTTTGTCCGGAGAGAAAAACTACTGCTACTGCTTTTTTTGCTCTTTTGTTGTTGTTTTTTTCAGTTGTCCCCAACGCGTCATCTATGATGTACAGTACTATATCTCAGTTATAGATATTCAAGATGATAATCGCGAAATAGGACATTGTACGACTGAAATGAAAAAATGATGACAGTAAGAATGTTTTCCCTTGTCGCATTCGACTTTTCTTTGGTTTAAAAAATGTTTTTATTATATGAACAAGGGATAGATATTGACCTGTCATTTCACTTCAAACCAAAAACAACAACGACAACTACAATAAGACAAAAATGAAATGTTTTTCTTTCCTTAGCTTTGTATGGCTGGGATTCTCCTCCCAGGAATATTTTGCTAACAACGCTTTCTCTAGATATAATCTTTGAACCATGTTGTTGAGAAATTAATATTTAGTTGAGTGAACGGGTACCAGGACAAACGTCTAGCAACTTTAAGTGCTGCGATTGATAGTGCGAACAGCGACCCCCTATGCATTATTTAGTTCAAAACATGAACGTGATTATGTTCATACGTTAATCACTATCACTCTTAATTTAAAATTAAGCAAAAGGTTTACGTTCTATTTGGTAATAAGGTGAGCTTGCATATGGTTTGTTTACATTAACCCTATTCAATAAATATACATATTCCAGATAATTATTCTTTGGAAATTAAAATATCTCTAGGAAAGATAGATACGAGACGCTTTTGAACTGTGGAACCTGCAAACTACTAAAGACCACAGGTAGCGCAAAACATGCCCAAGCACTAACTGATTGTATGTTGCTTTGACCAAACCGGACTAGATATATCGCTGCGGCCTCATTAAAGGTGAGAACCTAGATCTATCTCCTGGGGGGAGAAACTACTCACGAGTTGCTAAAGCAGTGTTGGAATGCCAAGACAAAGAAACAGAACTGTCTAAGTGGCTTTCAACAGACACCAAACAAACGCTACTTCTTTATGACAGGAAAGAGAATACAAGACAAATATTTCTTAATTTTTAAAGGGCGTTCTTCGTTTTCTGTTTACCTGTTGTTTTTTCTGTTTGTTTTTGTTGGTGTTTTTTTTTTGCACGTGTTGATGAGAAGTGGTAGTTGATAGAGCGTGGATGCTCAGAGAAAACAATTACATGTTGTCTTGCGAGATAGACTGGACTTCACATTGATAATTATATTTGTCTGGGGATAGATGTTAATTCTTTAAAGGAAAGGTCAGCTCCTACCCTCTGTCTGGGTAGACAAACAAAACAAACACAAGTAAACGCAAAAGAATTGTAAAATTGAAAAAAGTGAGGTTGAAAATTCCGATCGAAAAGTTGAAATAGCAACACGTTCTCGTAAAGATAAAGTACATGTTGTCAAAAAAAAAAAGTAAAAACAGTAAAAATCAGTTTGATTTCTAAAATCTATGGCTTTTGAATGAAATCCCTTTGTAAAGTCTAAAAAAACGAAAGTGTTATAAATTTAAAAGCTGTTTACTTTTGTTACAATCTCCCCCCCCCTCCCAATACCCACACAAAAACATCTCTATGAAACCTCTCGGTATTTCAAACATTTCGTTTATAGTAGATTAGAAGTTAAAAGATTAACAGACAAGTAAGTGTATATCTTTCGCTATCTTTATTACCCCCAAATGTATACTTTAAACAAGGTACCCAAATAGTATTATGACACCCTACTCCACCCTTTTTAATGTTTTGAATAAAGACTACTTGTGGAAAGTCAAAAACTAAACAAATCTCTACAGTCACTTGTTGAGTAAAATGAACTTGAACAGAGAAGTATTTAACCAATGCCTTCATCTTTGCTTTGACACTTAGTTTTTACAATTATTTCTTTTGGCTCGCTCAATTTTCCTTTAGACTAGAATATATTTTTTTCTACTCTTGTCACTGATGTATCTACAAGTTCCATCTGTACAATTTTTTGTTTGTTTGGATATAATAAGGAATGTAAACGTGTTTTTCAAAATAGGCTTTGCCTATATAGCGCGTTCAGTGTAAAAAGGAGTTATTATTAAAAGATAAAAAAAAGGGTAACACTATTGCGATGTGTTTTGTCTACTTTTGTTAAAAGAATGAGTTCTATTACAATAATATAATAATGTAGACAGAATATATAGTCTTAGAACCAGAAACACTTAGGGCGTGGGGAGGGCGTTCCATGTTGGGTAGAGCGGATGACTTCTAATGGGAGAATGCGCGTTTGATCTCTGCTCAGCCCGATTCGTTGTTGTTGTTGTTTTTGTTGTTTTGTTTTTTTTTTGCTCTGCTGGCTTGGTGCCCGTTTGTATTATGTCCCTGATCAAGTTAAGGGGATCCTAACTCTGAGTAGGCAATTTTTTGAGACAGTTGATTTAAAAAAATAGAATATGAGAGATAGAGAGAGAGAAAAGAAAAGATAGAGAGAAATAGAGACAGACAGACAGACAGACAGACAGACAGACAGACAGACAGACAGATAGGTACTGCATAAAAGTCAGGGGGATAGATATAGAGAGAGATAGATAGAGAGTGATTGAAAGAGAGGCAGAGAGAGAGACAGAGAGAGAGAGAGAGAGAGAGAGAGAGAGAGAGAGAGAGATGTAAGGACTAAGAGAAGGTTGCATATAAACTTTAGTGAAATACTACTACAGGTATAATATTGAAGTGATAACAATTGCGTAAAACCAGCTGAATTGAGTACAAACTTTTTATGTAAGAGGAATTTAGCATGATGGATTAAGACACATATAAACATAGCGAGAGAAAGGTAAAGAGAAAGGAAAGAGAGAGTGAGAGAGTGCGAGAGAGAGAGGGAGATGTATAAAGATAAAGAGAGGAAGAGAGAAAGAGAAATATTTTAACATGCTTAGCTGGGGAAAACTGTTTAAATAACATGGATCAGGTGGAAGAATAACACAAACAGCTCTGTAAATCTGTAAGTACACTTTTTTTTTCAACTTGCCCATTACCTGAATGTCCTTCAACTTATCTCCGAACACCTTTGCCCATCCTCCTGGAACTACCCTGTCTGTCAAGAATGCGCTTCCGCTTGTTTATCACGGTATCAAAATAGTTTATTTTCTCGACATTTCAAGCCACTTTGTCTTGATAGAAACATTTCACCTAAACATTTTTTGGATAGTTAAAGGATTTCGGTTTCCTTTCTTTTTTTCAGTGTACCTAATGTTTTGTTTTTTTTTGTCTGGCTTGGTAAGATCATAGTTTTAATACTTTTATACTTTAATCAAAAGTAGATTACTGTGCAATCAAGTTAGAACTATTTTATTTTTACTGTGCCTGTGCCTGTGTATTCTCTGGTCAATCGTGTTTCCAGTGGTTAATCTATATATAAAATTTAATATTAAGTTGCGCATGTTGCAGCATGGCGCGCAGAACATTTAAATTACTAGGTTGTAATTATTCCGTCGTAACTACATTAATGTCTAAAACTTATCTTAGAGGTATAGACATTTATACATAAACCTTGTAAAAATACAAGTTTTAGACATATTTAAATAATTATGTAGTAGAATGGACACGAGTGAGTTTAAAAAGTTAAAAAATAAACATAAACTCATGCAATGCCACTACTTTTCTGTTGGCATAATAGCCAAGCCAACAATCAACATCTTGTAAACTACATCTAAGAATAGGTGAAACAGCTTTTTTTCCTTTTCAATTTCTTTTTTTTATTGTTTATTCCCTCTCAAGACTTCTTGAGAGCCATGAGTTTACCAGCAAACGCCATTTTGTTTTTATTTCACTTTTGGTGTAATATGTGTAGCCACAACAAACTAAAAAAAAAACCCACTAGTTTCAAGCTTTTTAAAATTACATGCTCAGCAGAGATTTTCAAGAAAAATAGTTTCTTGCCTCTTTTGCAGCTGAATGGTTACTGCTCAGAGCCAAAAAATCAATAAGGCGCTACTGCTGACAATAATGGTTATCAAAAGCCCGGCTTGAAATTTTAGCCAGGATTAAAATCTTCGCAACACTCCATATTTGATTTCCAAATGTAGAGTTAAATTGAAAACCCCATACAGATGAGAAAAAGCGTTGGAATATGGCTTGATTCATAAAATGAGTCGGTCATCGATCTTTCACAGGTTTCAAAGAATTCGAAGATTTCGACTAAACATTGCAGAATATTTGAATACACACCTATGCTATGCATGCAAAAGTTATCCAAAAACTGTTCAGTTCAAGGTATTGAAGAAGAAACTCTGGGAGAGCCGTGAAAAGTTTAAAAAAAACAATTAATTTCGTTAGCGGGTCAAAAAATGAAATGGCAAAAAAAAAGGTTCATGTGACTTACCATGTCTGTAACGTTTGTCTATCTGTCTGTTTCTGCTTTGAAACTATGTACATTTGGTAATGGTTTCCCTGTGGTTTCCTTTTAATAACTCTCTTTCTCTCTCTCTCTCTCTCTCTCTCTCTCTCTCTCTCTCTCTCTCTTTCTCTCTTTATGCGTATGTGTGAGTGTGTGTCTCCCTCTCTCTTGTGTTCGATAATAAATCTCTAATGCATATTTTGGTTTGCTACAGTATCCTTCTCTTTTCATCTATCTAGTTCTACGTATATGTATTACACTTTCATTTTCTTTAGTATATTTATAAGTATACTGACTCACCTCAAGCTCTTATTCTATCTCCTTACACATTTCCCTGCCTTGTAAATAATGTACTACTTCATTCCATTTACTTTAATCAAAATCAGGTCAATATTCATTACGCATGCACGTAAAAATCAAAATGGAATAAGCCAACACCTGCATAAACTTTGCATTATAACGCCCTTCAAACGAAAATTAAAAAAAATCACCACCACCAGTGAGCGACGCAGATGAAGGCTGGCAGACTGAAGTGAGTACTAAAGGCGAGTCACTGGGTACATACATCTGTCTTCATAACCAGCTAGTGAGTATGATGGACCAGCTGAAGACGTGTTTATGACAAGAACCTTCTCTATCTTCAATTGACTGCCCTGACTAGATTAGCATAGTTACTGTAGACCTTAATATTTTATGTAGTATGTTTATATTTTGCATGTTTTCACTTCATAATAACTTGCTTTGAAATGAAAATCTGTGTACACGCAGAGGGAGAAGGAAGAAAGAAAATGATTAAAAATTTACCTTGTGGTTTGGGTAATTATGGTATGTTTTGATGCTATATTGTACAAAAAACTAAGAACCACGGGCTGATTCATCAGCCTGGCATCAACACAAGGATTACACTTGTACTTTAGAAAACATTATTTTTAATAAGTATTATTCAGAAGTAGGCAACAACACATGTCTTAAACATGTATATTTAAAAAAAAATACCGATCCAGTAATGTTTTAATTACTATTATTCCATGGGGATTTTTTTAGTCGTACAATAATACATTTGATTCAATATAACAAAACCAATTATAGATATGTAAGAGGAAGATAATAAAGAGATAAGATGAAATAAGATGAAATACAATTTGTCTTTGTCCGTAAAAGAAAAATTGTTTGGCATTAAATGTGTGTATATCTCGTCGTATCTAATATTAATTTAATATGTGACTAAGAGAGTGCTATGCTTTTGCTCATCAACAACTCCTTAGTCACCACGATAGCCCTGGGGTATCGGCTTCCGACGCAGGAGGTTTGAGTCATGGATATTTGTCTCCTACTGGTCAGTTAATGTGCCCGGCTGAGACAGGCCATGTCTCGTCTGTCGCAGCGCATAAAATTGTCAGACGTCAGTATTGTGGCCCATTCACAATATAGCCTACGTAGTGCTAACGTTGGACGTTAAACACACTCAACTACAGCAGCTCAGTCTCCATAAGAATCATATATTTGGTGACGGGGCCCTAGAACAAAATAGTCGGTATACATACTTGGCTGATCACATTATACATGCATTGACACCGACACTAACAATAGAGGAAACCGCAGTGCCCAGAGCGGGATGAAACCTGCCACCTTCCGCTTAGAAGACTCGTACTTTACTCCTTGACCACCTAATTTTATTCTTTGTTAAGCTGAGCCTGAACTTGTTCTCTATTCCAGTATACTCCAGTAAATTGCGGAGTTGCACTAATTCCGCAAACACATGGAACACAAACCACCAACCACCAGAGTAAGGATTGAACCTGCGATCTTCATTTTAGAAACTTGGCACTCAATATTTGGACCAACGTATATTGCTCTCCACACGTTCACTTTTCAGAGTCCTAGAAGCATCCCCATCAGCAGACATTAATCACACAGTGAGACTGTGAGACGGTGGCGCCCCATCTACCCCAGGCCCCCACCCCCACTCCCACATCCATCTCCAGCATCCTTGTGCCACCCACCTGTTCTAACCAGGTTTTCCCGGTGGCCCTTTGTCTGGATGGTCACCTTTGCCATTTTCAGACACCCTAAAGTGTTGGTTTTTCCCCGGCGCTTGAAGTTCCTGCACTGCCCTCGCTGATTGACACCAGGTGAGTATCAAGGGGATCGGACCCTACTCTGACCACCATCTCTCCTCGTATGTAGCATGTCCAGGGAGGGATAGCATGGGTCGGCCAGATTTTTTAACATGTATGTATATTTTCCAGAGCAACAAACTTTCCTCCACAGGAAGGAGGGGTTATGGTTATAACAAATTCATAGTGGAGGAACAAACCAATTTTTGTTACAGTACATTTATCTATAGTAATTTTTTTGTAATTTAATTTTTAATTAAGGAAACAAAAGCGTATACGGGGGTATAGTAAATATCTGGTCTGAATCAGCACATCGAACCTAAATAAATAGATACATTTAAACAATAATTTCCCTCATCTTTTACAAGGCTGAAAAGAAAACAGAAAATACTGTCTTGGTATTGATGGAAACTTTAATTTCAACGTGCGTCCATTCACTATCAAAACAATTCAGTGCATGTATCACTCAAGTAAACAACAATGTGCTTTACATTATCAGAAAACTTTAATGAGGCACCAGAGAAAAAAGTAATCACAATTTTCAAAGTTTTAAATTTCATATAATATGTCACAAGAACTTTAAAGCTGATGTTTTGTTTTTGTTTTTGAAGGAACGAAACCGAACACCGTCTTGTTTTGTATTGATACAAATTTTATGTTTTCCAGCATGCTTTTCTTCTTCCACATTTCACACAAACTATAATCTAATCTTTCAACAACTTACAGTAGTGATTGATTGAAGTAAAGAAACCTCATAGTTCTGCCGCGTTTGCCATGACTTTCAAATGGATTTTTATTTACTTGTAATTTCAAAGAAATTGACAAACGCGGTACGATTGTTAATTCTACATTTTAATTTGTCTCTTCTGGTGTGAAAACAAGTTAATTTCGTCATTTTCTTTGCACTAAAGAGTAAAAGGAGGAAAAAACGGTGAACGAAAAAGAAAAAAAAAAGAAAAAGAAAATTAACAGAAGAAACTTTTATTTGTCGCGTTTTCAAGCACTAAGATATATATTATGTAAAAATGAAAGTATGAAGGAATTTTACTGGTTTCCCCCCAAAAAAGATAACAACAACAGCTATAGTAATCACATGTCTGACCATGTTCTGCCTTCTGGCTGTTTTTATGTACTCACTCTTTGAGCTCCAGTTTACAGTATACCGTTAATTTCCAATTTCCTTCCAACCTGCAGTAGCCTCTTCCAAGATTTCATTCTCAAATTGATTTTCTCTGTCTCTTTTCTCGGCACTGTCTATGTCTGTCTCTGTGTCACTCTGTCTGTCTGTTTGTGTGTCTGTCTGTCGATCTGTCTGTCTGTCTGTCTTTCTCTGTCTCCCAAACTCTATCCGTGTGTATCTCTTTCTCTCTCTCTCTCTCTCTCTCTCTCTCTCTCTCTTTATGTCTCTCTATCTCTCTTTTTTTTTTCTTTGTTAGCTCATTTCACACCTAGTTTTGTCTCAGCTCTCAGGTTCTCTCTCCCACACTCTCTAGTTTCTAGAACCTGTTTATCCCTGCTTATTTCTCAAGAGCTTGCTCGTCTTTTCCTTCTCAGCAAAAAACAACAAAATTAGAACGAAAAACAACTAATAATCCTATATATCTGTTCAACTTTATGTACAAACGGTGATTAAATCCTGGTGATGCTGACAAAGACAAAGACAAAGACATACCTCCCGTGTGACGCACGTCCTCGTATTATGAGCTACCAGGCAACACTGTGAAATGGTAGACAAACTTCAATTACTGCCCGGGAAAAGAACAATCTCAGGCTTAAGAAACATTAAGAAGCTTAAAAAAACTTTAAGTTATTTGATGTTGTTATCTATGAATAAAATTTATCTCAGTCTAACATTGGATAATACATTGAATTGGCATTGCCATGTACACGCCCTATGTAATAAGATAAGTGGAAGTTTCCTTAAAAAATTGTACACATTTAACGTATCAATAGATGTTTGCCATGCGTTTTACAGTTCTGTCATTTCAAGTGTTATGTCTTTTGGAATAGAGTTGGAGTAGCAGTATAACTAGTGAGGACAGTTGGAGTATTGATAAATTAATACGCAAAGTTGGAAAGGAATTGTCATATTATGTAGATGCACTCTAAAAAGGAAGCTCTATTGCCAAGGCTGAGATACAAAAAAAGACCAAAGCCGTCCTTTATATTCAATGAGTATATGGCATCGGAAATACTGGGGAAATATTATCAATAAGACAAGAACAGAAATGTATTGTACATATTTTAGCCTATAAACTTCACAAAGACGACCAGTCGGGATTCAATGTGAAATATATACATGTAGTTAGTAAGTTAAATAATAATTTGACTATATAAGTACATGTAAATTTTTTGATGATATGATACTAGGAATTTTCAGTGTGTGCCAATTTAATCTGTGTATGTGTTTGCTAAATATAATGGTGTATGTACTTTTCTCAAATTAATAATCCATTTATATCGGCTATGCCCTAACAGATTTCCAAAGTGGGTGAGTAAAGTTTATATTATCTTTTATCTTATCTTATAACAATAATAATAATAATAATAATAATAATAATAATAATAATAATAATAATAATAATAATAATAATAATAATAATTATAATTATAATAATAATACGGCGACCGCGGTAATATTATGCTCGAACATGTAAGAGCGGAAAAGCTTTTTCCACATGCAGAGAAGAGACGAATTTCATATTGGAAATACAATGTAGAAGACAAACAATATTATTATAATTGGGTTTCCCAGCATGATGTACGCTGTAACAAGGCAAATGAGTCCGCGTCTGAAAGCGCATGTTAAGTTTCAATTCCCAACGGATAAAATAAAATTTTTAGTGTAACGAGTGCTCATATAATTTTACTGCATTATTTTGTAGCCTTTAAATCTACATTTGTTGCTGTTGTTGTTGTTGTTGTTTCTTTTCGTAAAAAATAGCATAGTATAACAATTATCTTTCAATTCGAAACAAAAGATTGAAAACAATTCAATAAATGTTTGCAAACAAATCAACTGGATACGAAATCCTATTCTGTATTTTACAAGACGACCTCGATTGATCAAACATGCATGATACATCTCTTTAGCGTGAAGGAAATATCAATTTGTTTTTTGTTTGTTTTTTAAGGAATAATCAACCTTGGTACCCCTCTGTACGGGCTGGAATAAAGCAGGCAATATGCCAATGAAAATAAAGAGGAAAAGTTACCTGCTCCTAACAAAATTCACAGCCATACGTTGGTTCAAAGCACTGCACAAGGACAACTGTGAATTATGGAAATGGTACTTAAGGGGACACATAATAGCATCTTTTAGAAGAAGTTGAACCTTTGCACTAATGACGAACAAGTGCAAGATTGTAACGAGTACAGAACCATAGCGCTAAGTAGCTACGCAAGCAAAGTACTTTGAAAGTACCCGCAATAAAAACAAAACAAAACAAAGCGGACGTAAACGAGAATCTGATCACCACCGGATAGAGGAATGAGAAAGAACATCGCAGTAAATGGTTTGACAGATAGGTGAACCATCAACGAACAGGTGAAAATGTCAAACACAGCGAGGCTGAAGGTTTGCCTTTTCTCTACACTACAGACCTTGTGATAAAGTAGTCGATAGTGAAAATAAAGACGATATTACGTGAATCTGTGTCGGCGTCCAATCATAGCGCTACCTTAGACTTATAGAGCCAACGAGCGATCAGAAAACTCCATGCCAAAAGGGGCGTGGAAATGTCATCCGTTAACATAATGCGAATCGTAAGGCTTACAATCTCAATGCCATGTCCGGTCGGGCTCACCGAATAATGTGAAGTCACTCAAGGAAAAGAAAAAGAACAGAGGCAGGGGAAAAACAAGACGTCAGTGCAAAGTTTAAAAATAAGAGAAGAAAATAATCGGCTTAACATGTGCAAAAGTCCATGCTTAGGTGTTGATGATTTAATGAAACCTGAAGACGTTTGTTTGAAATCTACAGCTGTTTATTACAAAACGTACTACGAGATGGTATAAAATAGGAATACATGTACTGGGATAATGCATAGCGAAGTAGAAACACACAAAAGTGTAGCCTTCATAACAAAAAATAAAAGTGCAAGAGGTCAAAGAGTCAAAGAGAATAAGAAAAAGGAAAGTAGAACTGCTTGGAGAAAATGATGAATGAGATTGAGAAGCAAACATAGTGGGAAAAAAGCACTCCTCATGAAAAAGAAAGTGAATTTGGAAAAGTGTGACACAGATAAACAATAAAAAGAGGGACAGCAGAAAACAGAGATATGAGAGGAGAGCAAAGATGATGACGGAGAAAAAAAGAGAACCAGAGGGAGAATCAAAAGGATTAGGAAGAGAACAATAGAGGAGAGATAGTGAGAAAGAGTGAATGAGAGAGTTTGATGAAGAAATAGAGACAGGAGAGCGGTATAATAATTGAAACATAAAAAATATGAAGTTTCATCTGTCTTAAAACAACAACAACAACAACAGCAACAACAACAATAACAAAAAAAGAATGACCATGATGATAAGAAGGAGCCCAACAGTTTTTTTAAACTTCAAAATGCTCAGGTTTTAGGTGCTTACTTCTCAGATTAATAAACTTTTTTCGAAGATACTCGTACATAATCATCATTATTTTTTATTAAGAAGCACAAAGTCTGCGGGGACTAAGCCAGAGAAGTTGAATCCGTTAGTCTGTAACAAAACGTGTATAACAGCCATCGTTTCACCGAGTTCAAGGATAACATATGTTTGTTTACCGCATCTCTCTCTCTTTCTCTCTCTCTCTCTCTCTCTCTCCTCTCTCTCTCTCTCTCGCTTTCATTTGCTCTCTTTCTGTGTCGCTTTGTCTGTCTGTCCCTCCATCTCTCCGTTTTTTTTTCCTCTCTTACACGCACTTTTTCTCTCTCTCATTCTCTCTTTCTCTTCTCTCTCTCTCACTTTCTCTCTCTCTCTCTCTCTTTCTCTCTCTCTCTCCCTCTCTCTCTCTTCATTTTAAATGTATACCGCAGATCGCACGGGAAACTATATCTCTCTATTCCCCTTAAGTATCAGGAGCTGTCTTTATATTTATTTAACGCCCATCCCTTTGATTATATATAAATACAATCTTTTATTTGCCTCAAAAAGTTTTATTTGATTTCACTTTCTTTTTTCGGTTATTTTATTGATTCAGGGATATAATTATATTGTAACTATATACTAGTCAAAGGACACCCATATTTAATATCAGGTTTTGGATTGATTTTGTTGTGTTCTATGTATATATTCTTGATATAGGAGTTAACAAAAATATATAATCTTTCCTAGCCGGAGGCATAATCAGACACTGTTGTTGAAATTAATAATGTAAGAAAAACATACAGCTGCTACTAGAACTAACGATGCCATTTTTTAAAAAGAAAAAGAAAAGTACTGTTTTTAAGCCTCCATCATTTTGTCTGTTTATTTTGTAATTATTTTAATTTTCTAGCTGTAAATTTCATTGGATTATTATAAGTCAGAGCCTTTATCTAATTAAATCCTCTTAGTTTGAATCATTTTTTGTTATCTATATGTACACAATACCCTTTCTGTACTCGTAAATAATAATTGCAATTTTTATGAAATAATTTAAGTTACTTTTTTCTTATTACTTTGAAAAACCGACGTCCACGTTATTTTTTTATGGATCTTTACCCTGATTTTTAAACAATATTTGTAGTTTTAACATACGGCAACAAAGACTAATTTGTTTACAGGCATAAATCTCGAGTGGATTATTATACAGGTACTTTGCTTCTGATAATTATATTATTTCTCCACCACCAAACAAGGAAATAATTATGTGGGCTTGCTGGTAGTATACCAGTTATCACAGTTGTTTTCTGCTCTTCCTTTGTTTATTGTAAACTTATTAAATATTTTCTCCTGCCTTATTAACAAAGCGAAGGTCGCATTCTACAAAGAAGTCTATGCGGGTAATACTAATGTATCTCCTTCTCTTTGAGTCTCTCTGTCTCCGTCTGTTTATGTCTATGTCTGTCTGTCTGCCTCTCTCTTTCTCTCTCTCTATTCTTTCTCTCTCTCTCTCTCTCTCTCTCTCTCTCTCTCTCTCTCTCCGCCTTGCTAGACTTCCCCGATTAACATTTCGTTTTTTAAGATACCCGGTGGCATTCTCTTTCTTAGTACATGGCCCCAGGTGTGTTTACATTGTAAGTCTAAATGCATATAAACATATTACAGTTAATGCTGTTTTTCATTAAAGATTGGTATAGAAAATTTAGTTTTATTTTTGTATATTGCATATGTACTCTATTCACAAAAAAGCATAAACTAGTCATGTGTTAAAATATATGTAGTGAACTTTTACTGTGAATCGATTTTTGTTGACGTTTATAGGTTGACTGTCAAGTTTTAATCTATAAACAACGAATTATCAACTGTGCGTGTTCTAATTACAGTTTAATTGCATAATAAAACCATTTGACGCAGTAGTTTTAAAGTGTTTAACTTTAAAGAGTAAAAGAATCTACACCCAAATCAACTAAAATGAGTTTGTCTTCAAAAGTATCATTAGCATGTTTAAGTTTTTTTTTTCTAGTTGTGTTGTGTATAATTAATTGTATACAGAAAATTAGAAACAAAAGCATATTAAACTTAAAAGAAAATCACAACAAAAAACTATGTCTAATTCTGATAAACATTCTAGTAATAACTTGAAATTTACTAAATCGACTTGAGCTGGGCATCGAGTTTTCACCGTTCAAATAAGATCAATGTTATACCCAACAGAATACCATAAACTATACCTTCGGGTAAACCTGATGTTGATAAGGCTCAGGCCTGACTCCAGAACCCCCCCCCCCCCCCCCCCCCCGGGGGGGCCCCACACATACACACACACACACACACATACACACACTCTCCCCCCATCTCTTTAATCGCCCCGCCTTGCCAATCTTGCTCCCAACAATAAATCTCTTGTCCGCCCCTTTGCTCACGCCAAACTCGGCCCCATAGATATCTGACCACTTGAAATATTACTGCTCTTATCACTTTTACAACTATGGGTGAACCCTGCGATAGATTTCCTGGGAAGGTGTTCAAAGGAGCGTGTCTACATCCCTGGTTCCTGACTGAGTTGAATCTCTTCCTCGGCAAGGTCAATATGACATGGCTCATTTCGACCATTCAGAACTTGATTACAAGAATTATATTAATTAGCTTAATGAGATTAATCAAAAGTCTCCATGTCTTTTTCTCATCGCATTTTCCTTGACAGTTGATTTCAAATGGCTTCGGCGATGCATTGTCTAATAGATCCGTCACACATCTTTCTTAAATAGTAAAGCTCATTCTATTTTTTAAACTCTCTATTTCTAAGAGAGAGAGAGAGAGAGAGAGAGAGAGAGAGAGAGAGAGAGAGAGAGAGAGAGAGAGAAGGGAAAGTGAATAATATTTTTCTTTCTTGCGCAGATGTAACTCAATGATTTTCAGTAGACTAAATGCTTCTTTGAAATACGAAAAGAGATGCAAAGCTAAATAGGAATAGCAGTCTGGATGCTATTTTTGATATATCTTCCTTAAAAATTAATGCTGCTACAGAGCAATTCTCTTTTCAATAATTTTTCATAATATTAATGATTAGATTGACTTTTTTTGCCATCTATACAGCCATATCAATGCACCAGAAACGGATACGCAGTGCAGTGGCAAATTATCATAGTACGATAGTTCTTCCACGAGCAATCTAATAAATTTGTTATCATTCTATTTTCATTCATATTAAAATGGTTCAAGTGAAGTTTCGCTAAATATTAACCTTTTCTTTAAAAAGTCCATACTAAAGCTTCTCTGCCACATATTCCGATGACTATCAACGATCAACTAAACAAAAATTTAGAGGCATCTTGACTCGTAAACGCAAAAAAAAAGAATTGGAAGACGTTTGTTTTAATGTTTTAAACAGAGTGGGATTATATAACCTCTAAGTCTGGGTTCACATTACATTTATTAATCAAGCACTCGCCTATACATCACTAACCTTCACGTGCAAATCTCATGTTCCAGGGAGATACGATTCTGATTAACATACCCTTAGTTCTCTGGCCTATACCTTTATGAATTTGCCTCTATCACAGGTACTATTCATAGTACCTGGGTTGTCAGACGCCCATTAAGATGCGATATCACTAACTTGTCAACGCCTCTCAAGATTTGGTACCATGAGTTTTATTTACTGAGGTCAATTCGACTTACGATAAGCAGGCCATGGTCAGAGCAAGTAAGACAAAAAAGAGCTGTGTAAGTAAATCTAGTATTACTTTCGTTGAATGTGTTATTCTAGGTTCCCCAGGAATATGATAAAAAGAAGAGATAATTCACTTTGTCTTATTCCTTGAAATTAAAAAGGAAAGAAGTTTGCGAAAATCATTCGGTGCCTTCATTAAGTTTCATCAAGGATACTATTTAAAAAAGTAGTTTAAATGAAATTAGCTCACTCATTTACCTCAGATATTTTATTTTTATAAATCGTCCCAAATATCATGGTTTGAGGCGTTTTGGTGATGGTGATCGATCATTGTAAAACATCATCATTTGAGGCAATGATTTGTCTTTTGCATAACTTACAATTTGTATTTAGGCACATTTTAAGAAACTGAATGAATATACATTCAAACAGGCTATAACGTCTATTAAAATGTCTTAACAAAAGGCTTTTTATTTTATTTCCGTGTTAATATTGATTACCAATCGCCGTATCTACGCTGCTGATTGTTTTGCTTTTATGTCTCTACGTTTAATTTAAAAAAAACGTTTACCACCTGGAACAAGACAACAACGTGACCTTGATGCACACCATTTGGTGAATGGAATAATTGCAACGATAGCAGCCTATCGTGTGAGCCATTAACTGCAATTCTCTGAGGCCGATAGCATCCCATTCCACAGAAAAATTCCTTGGTTTCTTTCATTTCCTCGCCTGTTGGGCCAGCCAAGAAGCCATCAAGCAAAACGACCCAGCAATTTCCGTGGCATTCCTCCTGGCCGAGGACAAATCACCCGTGACTGAGCACCAGGGGCGTGACCTGGTGTCAAGGTAAACATTATGCGGGTCAGAGGTTGCTGCATTAAACCCAAGGTCAAGGTCATTAATTGCTACTTGAGGAAATAAATTGTAATTATGTCACATTTGCCTTTTTGTACTTGTATTTTAATTTAAAGTGATTGGGAAATATCAGAATTATAATAATATTGTGATCATAGATAACAACTTATCTCTTAATAGTATCACAGAGCACAACGCATTTTAAGAATAAATTTTGCAATTTTTCAAATGAAATAGATTTGAAAAAAAAAGTTCGCAAAACTCGGGCGAATATGAAAAAAAACAGCATCAGCAACAGCAACAAACAAATAAACAACAGCAGCAGCAACAACTACATAAGAACTAATATAAAATTCACCACGCTTTTACTATCTGTGTTTTCTCACCAACCTACACATTTTGTTATTGATTTTACGCTGCTTTGCCCAAACATGACAAGGTTTAAAAAATAAGATAAATACTAGAAACCTTAGAACCAGTGTGTTAACTAGCGACCTCGGGCAATTTTGAGTCTTTGCTAAAGAAACGGAAAACCTCACTGACATTTCAAATTTCAGTGCAAAAAAGGTTTTTTCATTTTTAATGCAATGGTTCTTGAGCTCAAGCTGTGTTGAAATAGTTGAACTAGGAGCTAAGGTATTCTTTGAGCTTCAGTTATTATACTGTCTTTTGTTTTGTTTCAAGTAAGATAATGTTTACAATACTGAGTGATAATTGTCAAATAATATAATTATCTACTACTCTGTTATAAAACTCCTCAAATAATTATAACAACACATTTATTATTAAACTAAATTCCGGTTTCTTCAAAACATACGTAAAAATAGATTACATATAAATGTAAAAGTTCACTATAAAATTTCAGGTAATGACTTTTAAAATATTTGTGTTCCTAATTTGACTTATAATGCCTGGTGTGTTCAAATAGAAAATAATGGGTCGTCTAAATAGGACCCCCAGGGCTATATTAGGAGATGCTAAACCCATTTTAATTCTATAGATTTATTAAGATAATAACTTATAATTAATATAATTATGTATCCGCTTTGCCATTCTCTTAATGGAACTTTGCACAGTAAACTATACCCGAAACAAACATGGAACATAAATTGATTATGTTTCTTTACAATAGTTTCAAGAATGGCTGCTGCCGTTTATAGAGTAACCCAGATACAATTTGAATTACACCACTTTTCCGTATTATTTTTTCCGGCTTTGTAGAAAGAGAAAAAGATGATCGTTGAAAGAGACGGGTTACATGTTTGAACAGAAAAAGAAAAAAAATGCGAAAAAGTAAGCAAGCAGCGAGTTTTTTCTTGAAGTAGCCCTAACTGTTGCTGATTCCTGTTTGTTTTAAAATTATTTTTTTTTTGTGCACTGTTTTCTTGCCCCTATTGTTTTTCAGTTAACATTTCTCAAGGAACTAGACAAGTATAAACGAAAAAATATTTTGAAAGAGATGGAAATAATTTAAAACTACATGTAATTTCAAATTTACTATATTCTGAATAAAACAGAAAGCCCCGCAGTAGAAATGTCCACTACATCAGTATAGACTTAAGCCTCAAAATCAATGTACTGCAAGTGGTGGTGCATATAGTTTCTTTTAAAATAAACAATAAATCAAGTGATATAAACCCACTTTTGTCAACTCATTGTCCACTATATAATTTACTAAAAGATTACTTAACCATCATTGGGTTATAAAATATCCATCGGTTTGAACATTTTTGTTTTACTCATAAAGGATTGCTTTAGCACGTTTTTTTTTTAATTTGTAAATGGTTATTTTACCGTATTTTTCCCCCTCAGTCTTTTTCACTCTTAAGCATCTCTTCTCTTTGTAGATTTATGCCGCAATTATCAAAGGCACATTATGTCAGGTTCCAGACACACATAACTTAGTGTGAGACTGGCAGCCTTCACCTCTCCTCGTTCCGCTAGTAAAAGCTAAGCTCATCAAGTTGTCGACACCTTTCTGTAAAATAAGTTTATTTATCACTGCAATGTACACCACACGAATGTTAACTGTTAAAAACGGCATTGCTAACGGTTCTTGGTCTTCTCGTATAGCTATTTGAAACAAATTAACACTCTCCCGAGAAAGAAATGAGACCTACAACTATTGATACATTTATGTCTTGCACTTGTTCATGTAAAGATATTTATGTGACATCCCTCCCACTAATTATATCTTTTTGTCTGTCTGTCTAACTATCTACTCACCCCTCCCCCCAATGTCTGTCTATATGTCTGTCTGTATGTCTGTCTCTGTCTCTGTCTGTCTGTCTCTCTCTCTCTCTCTCTCTCTCTCTCTCTCTCTCTCTCTCTCTCTCTCTCTCTCTCTCTCTCTCTCTCTCTCTTTATCTCTGCTTCTGTTTCTCTCTCTGTTTCTCTCTCCCTCTTTCTCGTTCTCTCTCTCTGTCTCTCACACACACACACACACACACACACACTCTTCCACTCCACCTGTCTCTGTTTGTTACTCTCACTTTTCACTCCTTTATTGTTCATTTACACCATGCTATTTCCTTCTCATTCGCTATCACTCATTTCAGAGATCCGCATTATAATAATTTTTATTTTCACTCTCTCAAATTTGTGTTTAATATGTTTCGTATACAGTAACTCTTTTAATATCAATCAAAAAATGTTTTATATTCCTATTTCAGTTACCTTATAATACATTAATTTCTCTAGGATATAAAACCAATTGCAATTTCTCATATATCTATTTAAACGAATAGAACTTAAGAATGTACAATTACTTCAAATGCCGCTCAGGATCTTCTTGGCATTGAACAAAGAAAGATTTGGAGAGAGAGACATAGAGAGAGAGAGAGAGAGACAGAGAGAGACATAGAGAGAGAGAGAGAGAGAGAGAGATACATTCAGAAATTTAAAAGAGAACGAACAGTTTCATAAGGAAGATACATTCAAGACAAGGTGAGTGCACTATCCATTCGCCCATCCAATGATTTCTACAGCTACTAGCTTACCAGAACCACAGAGTCAAATAATATTGAAAAAGACAAGAACAAACTGACAAAGGGCTAACTAAAGGCTTTGACAAGGATCGATCCTGCACAGCCGCATTTTCTACGCAGAACCCACTCACCTTTTCAAGTCAAGATCAGTGCGCTATCCATTCGCCCATTCACTGATTTCTACTGCTACCAGCTTACCAGAACTCAAGAAATACCACATAGTATAATGATATTGAAAAGACAAGAACGAACACACAAAGGTCTTTAAAAGAATTGAACCCACATCTGCACCTTCTAGGCAAACCCATTCGCCTTACCCATCCACTGATTTCTACTGCTACTAGCTTACCAGAACTCATGAAATAGGATCGAACCCAAACCCGCACCTTCTACGCAGAACCCATTCACTTTGTTGAGACAAGATCAGTGCGCTATCTACTGATTTCTACTGCTGCTAGTTCACCAGAGCTCACCAGAACTACTAGTTACTACAGACTGCAGAGCTGGTTGACTTGATGGTGCGCTGAGCGAGAGATTCCAGCTGAAGGTGACCGTTGAGGCGGACGGACAAGCGCATTAGTTTGAAAGACAAACAGAGCCCATTACTCACCTAGGCTTCCACATGCATAGATCCGGTCCGCCTGTATTGGTCATTAATATTCTTTTTGTTTCTAATTCCTCCTCCACCTGTCTAGACTGTTATTCTCTCTGGCTAGCGGCTAGCCCGGGGTGGTTTGTATCATTAGTGGTGCATGTACATTTAGTCGAAAAGTCATCTCTCTTTCTTTCTCTCTCTCAATCTCTCTCTCTCTTTCTCTCTCTCTCTGTCTGTTTCTCTCTGTCTGTCTCTCTCTCTCTCTCTCTCTCTCTCTCTCTCTCTCACTTGTTATCTCTCTCCCTTTCGTTTGGTTCTCATTCTCTTTGTCTCTCTCTGTCTCTTTGTATGCCTCTTATGTATCGTAAATTTCCTATTCCTTCTTTCCTCTTATACGATTTTTTATCAATAGCATAATGGTCACCGTCATTCCTTGATGTTAATCCTGTGTCCATCCCCTTTCTCTCTCTCTCTCTCTCTCTCTCTCTCTCTCTCTCTTTCTCTCTCTCTCTATCTTTCTCTTTCTTTTTTTCTCTCTCTATCTTTCTCAATCTCACTTTCTGACTCTCTCTCTCATTCTATCTTACTCTATTCCCCCTTCAATCCCCTTAGTTTTTCCAGTTTCTTTTTTGTTTTTGTTTTGGTTTTTGTTTTTGTTAGTCTGCGGGCAGGCCATAATTTTGGACGCGGACCGAACTGATGAGGAAAAGGTTGAGAGTTCTGGTTGAAATCCTAATGACCTTTTTGCTACTAACATTATTACTCTAGCACAGGCCTCCTGCACATTAAAGCGGCCAGGTTTGTTTAGTCAGCATGCAGATGGTACCTGTATTATCCGTGTCCAGTCAACTAGAGCCACTCCATCATTCCTGGCGAAAAAAAAGTAAAAAAAAGTAAAAACTCAAAAGTGCAAGATGCACTGTTTGCTTTGGCTTTACCCTAGGACTCTGTGGGTGCCATAATAAGCGGTCTTATCCTGTAAACTTCTCTTTGTTTGTATTTGTTGTTATCGTCTGTTGTTGTTGTTGTTTTTGTTTTTGGTTTTTGTAGTTTTTGTTATTATAGTTATTGTTGTTTTTGTTCTTTTCCCTGTAACTTTTTCACTTCGTGGAGGGTCCTTATTTGCTAAGCTGCTCAGTCAAATAAAAATAAAAAATCATAAATTCACAGTTGCTTTATTTTAACAAAATTCTTAAGCTGCAATTATTGTAATTATTGCTGAGGCGTGGACAATGAAACATTGAGGGGTGAATAAAATGTTAAAAAAAAGGTGGTTGTATGTAAAATATTATTTTGATCATAATTACAATGAAGAGACAAAAAGGTCGACGCATAGAAACAAAAAAAAGTAAAAATAACGGAGGGCGTCACGAAGAGGAATATAAGCGAGAAAGAGTAAAAGTGTGTATGTGAGAGAGAGATAGAAAGAGAGAGAGAGAGAGAGAGAGAGAGAGAGAGAGAGAGAGAGATGTACAGACAAAGAGAAAGGCGAAAGAGAGAGAGAAACAGAAAGAAAACGAAAGAATTATATAGTTTAGAAGCAAGCTTAATAAAAAAAAAACCAACATATTTAATATCTCACTGCATCTCTCAATGTTGTCGCCTGGGTTGACCAATTAGAGGCAATCTTTAGCCCAGGCATGCGGAACGAATGGTGCCAGGAGCAAGTGAGCAGTTTACAGTGAGCAGTGAGCGGCGTGCTAGCCTGTACAGTTCACCATTCTCTGCATCGTTAAAAAAGCGTTCGGTGCGGGTCGAGTGCTAAAGCAGAGCTCAAGTGAATGATGCGGACGGTGTGGACCCGGTTGGTGGGTGTACCAGGAGGGGGTGTGGTAGAATGATGCCCCCCTGTCAGGTTTTTTAATGTGGTCTCTTTGATGTATGCTATGACCTATGTTTGAACCTGCAGCTATACTGCACTACGACTTGTTTTTTTGTGTGTGGTTTGTTTTGTTTTTGGAAAGACCCTAACTTTTATGGGAACACATTGGAATTACTTTTTATATTTTTTGGAAAAGGGGGATACATATTATTTATGATAAATTAGTTTGTTTTTCACATCGGCCGACAGATATGTAGTTTTGTTAAGTCTCATCATAATGAAAGGAAATTATTGGTAAGCCCGTGTATAAACAAATGTGGCACAGATAATGTGTAGGTGAATATCTTAGCCTGATGATTTTTTCCCTTTTTGGTGGTATAAAGACATTTTGTGAATTGTGTTTGAAGTAAAACCCCTAAAACAGAAAAAACTTGTTTTTTTTTTATTTTTATTTTTTTATTGTATCACATTGTGCCACGATCTTAAAAGTTCACTCATTGTATTCACAAAGAAAATATACAGTTTATTTTTATTTTGAATATTACATCGTACATTTTGTGTAGTTCGAGTCACATGGGAAAGTATTTAGGATTCGTCAGTTTGTCTCCCGGAATGCATGAATATTTTTAAGTTTAAAAAGGCATAGATGTGTATTTAGTTTTGCTACTAAATAGTTCTCTTCGCTTCGATACATTTGAAATGTGTTTCACAGCATTTTATCATAAGTTTATATATTTTATTTTATTGCGTTGAAACGAGTGGGTTCCAATAACAATTAATAAATGTTAAAGTCTGATGTTATCGTTACTTCATGAAATCAATCACAGTTATATTTCCAGAACAGTTATTGAAAGAAGAAGAACAAGAATATGAATTTGGCGAAAAAAAGAATTAGAAAAATACATTGATACACATAGCGTAAAGGTAACAAAAACACGGAACCACAGACAATAGAGACGGGGAATAGAAAAATCATGACATATTCAGGACAATAATGACATCTGGATTGATATAGATGTAATGACTTATTGATTAGAAGTTCATACAAATACTATCTGCTTTATGAGAGATGGCAACCCATCTTCATAGAAACATACTGACGTTTTCATTATTCTAATACATTACTCCTTCCTGGTTCTGCAATTATGTAGAATCCAAAAGTCATACACGCGTCAGATGACATTTTGTCAAGTTCGCTAACTGGAACTTTGAGAGTCATGTTAGAAAAGCATTAACTTGTACTTTCTTGAGATCATCATTAGAATTTCCTTATTCATGCTACAATGTATATAATAATAGTAGAACCTTCATTGCTTCCTCTTTAATCATAAATCAGGATCTCTTCAGGAACCTTTAGCTGGCTCGAAATAAAACTGCTGAACAAGCCCTTGCTTAAAGAAGCATTAGTGAATTCGTGATGATTTAATCAATACTCTATTCTTATCGGACAAAGACCTCAATTGGCATGGCACAGCCAAATCAATTCGTGTAAATTAAATGATGGATTAATTCTTGTAAATGCATAATTTAGATCTACACGTACACGTCCTTGTATGGTTTTATAAGACAAGTTGTTTCCGATTTAGTTTAGTTAGACATTCAAATAATTGTTAACTCGCACGTTATTGTGTCCAGAGAACATTACATTTCTGAAAAAAAAATGGATGGGACGTGACCCTATATAAACTTGAGGATTATCAGGGAACTTCGTTGTATTAAGTTGTCTGACATGGCGCCAATTGAAGTTAATCTTTTCTTTTCATTTTACAGTCGTGATTAAATTTAGAAGCATACATGTTTTATTAAGAGAAATCTCGCTAAAATATTTTAGGAATTATTAGTTGCTGTTTGTTTTTTTTAATCTATATCCATCGGCGCCGATTTACGATTTGTTTTCAAAAAATAATATGCTTTTTGAACATGCAATCTGGTTCGGTGACATCCATTGTCTAATTTCTATATACCCCTCTCTTCCCTAATAGGCTATCGGAATCCTTCAGCTTAAAATAAGAGAGAACTTTGCTAAAAAAAAAAAAAAAGAAAAAAAAAAGAAAAGCTGAAATTATTTTTTGTATAAAAGTGAGCCTTTTACATTCGTACATCGGCTTGGCATTTTGCAATTTATTTAGTGAACTTTATCAAAAAACATGAAAACAATCGTTTCGAATGGAATAAAATATTACATTAAAGACAACAGTTATTTTGATTTTGAAATGCATATTGACATGAAGTTTTTAGTTCTTTTATTGATGGACGATAGTATACAGCGCTGCATATCGAAAGTCCGCACAGACCTATATCCCTTGAGCTTCCTTACTCATCCCATGCACCGAAGAAAAAGCGTTAAATAATGTTTATGGTGTTATCAAAGAGTGTAGAATATTGAGAAGTTTTACGGCGAATATTTTGTGTATGGTTCAAGATCATTAATATGCTTGTTTCCTTCTGGAAACTTTAGAAAATCTAATTTTGAACATTGTTCAAACTCCTTAATTTCAAGGAAAAAATTGAGTGCGCACGCCTCAATCTAGCTCCCTATTATTTTTATAAGCACTGTGACCTCTTTTTTTGAAAAGGTTCACAAAGTGTATAGTCTCTGGTGATATATTATACCATAGGATCATGGACGCTCACCATGTCCGTACATGCTATGATGCTATGATTCACTGTTACAATGACGTGGTTATAAGGAATCAATCAATCAATCAATGTTGAAATAATCACCGAGTGTCTGCCATATGCACGCATACTGCTATTGATCCAGATGATAGCTACACTGCCCAAGAGTTTAACCCTAAGAGAGATAAATGAGAAGCAAAGAAGGAAGGGAGAAAGAGGGTGGTGGGGGGGGGGGGTAACTGTAATGTACTCACTCAGGCACCAGGGGTCCAGTTTCTAAACCCTGACACATTGGCATATCCCGGTTTATTTGGTGCAAACCGTTCCGTCTTTACATGCAGGCCTACAGTAGATGTACATGGTATACATGTGTATGTAGGTATATTAGTTCTGAAGAACGATACACACAGGTTTAGAAGAAACAGATGGCAAATCTAATCATTATCTTCATAGCTTTGGTCTTCTTGTTAAGTTGTTACGGTTGGGGTTTTTTTTCAACTAAGAAATGTTGCCTTTGCTACTCTAAAACTCGTTGATAACTAATTAGGATTATTCGAAAACTCACTTCTTTTAGAGCACAGTTTCATTATGGCAAAAACAAAACATACTATTTACAGAAAATTGAAGAAATATATCACCGTACTTCTAGTCCTGATCATTTAACTTACTACAAAATTTATGTCGTTTAGAGCAACAGTTTTAGAAAAGAAAATCAAAACCATTTTTGTTCCTTGCCCCCCCCCCCCTCCAAAAAGAAAGAAAAAAAATACCCCCCCCTCCAAAAAGAAAGAAAAAAAAAGAACAACATAATACGTTGTATGGTCGGAAACCTTTGTCCCCTTCGTGACTTACTCGATTTTGTAAATAATACACCGTGAAGTGCCAGTCTGATTTGCTTATTCAGCCATTTTACCATGGGGGGAACTGAAGATGAGAAAAAAGTCTCCCTTTGAGTCGATATCAATAAAGCTTTTGAATGGATAAATTGAAACACAGTCTTTCAAAACATCCTTGAGGCAACAGTAAATACAATTATACAGTCCCATTTCCTTTTAAAGCTAAAGCTTTATATCATTCAATAAAAAAAAAAGTTTTTTTTCCCGAATCTTTATACTGAATTCAATGATGCAGTCTCAGTAACTTTTGAAGTTAAAGATTTATAACTTTTTTTGATTAATATTTTTTTGCCGACGTAGAGAGATTTAGTTTTAAAAAAGTGGAGATGTACATATACTCAAACGCATTGTGCAATTCTAATTCAAAATTTTGAGATACTTGTTAGATAAATTACAACTCCTGGCGTTCGTTTTTTATCTTAAGTGTCCAACAGGTAATTCTTTTCTCTTTTCACACAAATCTCCTCCTTCTCCTCCTCCTCCTCCTCCTCCTCCTCCTCCTCCTCCTTCTCTCCTCCTCCTCCTCCTCCTCCTTCTTCTTCTCCTCCGCCTCCCCCTCCCCTTTTTTCTCTTAGACGTATCAACCTATTTCTCCAAACCTACTACTTATCCACCTATGCTCTTTCTCTAGTCTTTCTGCCCCCTCCCACCAACCAAACAAACCTGCCCTAAATCCCAAGCTGTCCAAAGCTTTAGGTAGAAGATCAACAGCTACAGTGTTGTTGTGTTCGATCCGGGCGCACCTTGCTTATCTCGTGGTCGAAGAATATCCATCACCGCCAGTTATAAAGGCATCCGAGCTGCCATGGCGGCCCTGCCCATACTGTGGGCTCCAGGTTCCAGCATCCCTGGGCCCCTGCAATCTCGGGGGCTCCGGTGCTAAACCAAACGGTCAACATGATAAGGCCTATCATTTTAGGAGTAGAACAACACTGCCCTCGGGTCAGCTGGTGGTGAGTACGATCTTCTGGACAGGCTAGAGTAACTGAGACTTGTAAACGAATGCGAGGAAGGTACAAAGGATGATAAAGAGAGAGAGAGAGAGAGAGAGAGAGAGAGAGAGAGAGGGGTGTAGATGGGAAGAGAAAGATGAAGACAGAAAGAGAGAGAGATATTGAGAGGGGAAGAGAAAGATGAAGACAGAAAGAGAGACACAGACAGAGACACACAGAGAGAGAGAGAGAGAGAGAGAGAGAGAGAGAGAGAGAGAGAGAGATTGAGAGGGGAAGAGAAAGATGAAGACAGAAATAGAGACAGGTTAGAGTGCAAAAATAAGATGGAAAAATGTTAAAAAGAGACAGAGAGAGGAGATAAAGAAAGGAGGGAAAGAACGAGAGAAAGATAAATAGAAAGAGAGAAATGTGAGCGACAGAGAGAGAGAGAGAAAGAGAGAGAGAGAGAGAGAGAGAGAGAGAGAGAGAGAGAGAGAGAGAGA
>RQTK01000205.1:145964-161288 GCA_003991915.1 Elysia chlorotica | reverse complement strand
TATTATTATTATTATTATTATTATTATTATTATTATTATTACTATTATTATTATTATTATTATTATTATTATTATTATTATTAGAAACTTTTAAATTATTATAAAAAGTCTTAGTAATATCGGGCGCTGTGTGGAGGATGGCATTTTTGAATAACACCTGTACTTGAATTAATATTAAGCCACGTATAGGTTAAAACCGAAAATCAACCCTTAAATAGATACAAAGTTTACTAAAATAATTGTGTTTTATGCAAGTATTATTATTATCTCCTTATACACTTCACCAAAACAAATTCAATGACAAACAACCAAAGGTAAAAAAGAATAAATGTGTAACTGTAAACTTCCAATCCGTGAACACCATCTACTAGCCATTACAATTTTCGATTTCTAAATAGAAACCTTTTTAGGTTAGCATTTATATTAATTTTGCTTTTCGACGGCTTATTATTTTTATTTAAGAATATTTTTAAGTATAATCCTCGGTTCCTATATATGGCACTAGCACGGCTTCATCTTTCCTCTCATTTCCTTTTGACCTATTTTATAAAACAAGGAGATAATGGGGAAAGCCCAGTTGACCTGATAAGGACTTTAGAGAGACACAGGACAGCATACGGTTGACGGGCAATGCCAATTTTTCTTTCTCGTTTCTATGTTTCTCACACGAGCTTATTTTCTTATCATCTTAATTATGTTCTATTTTAATGCCGGATTTTTGAGGTTACCGACATTATTTTATGAGAAAAGTCTTATATATTTTATTCTAATTCTTTTTAAATGTCTAAAATATACATTTGCTGTGAAAAATGTATGCACATGTATTGTATTTTTCCATTTCATAACATATTTATTACCTATCTTCTCTGCCTTTCACTCTTTTCCTCTTCTCTCCGTGATTCTTTTTCTCTCTTTCTATCCTTCTCAGGATTCATCTTTCTCCGTTCCTCTCACCCCCTCTCTCTTTCTCTTGCTCTCTCTCTCTCTCCTACTCTCTCTCTATCTCTGTCTATCGCTATCTTTCTTCCCAACTACCTTCTTCCCCTATTGTATTATCTTTGCCATTTTAGTACCTTATTCTCCTATGTTTATCGCCATGTACCTATTGCATCCATACGTCCTCTTTTTAACATCCTTCTATTCTTCCACACGCATGATGTTGATGTTAAAGGCAAAAACACCGCATTTTTACACGAAGGCAAAAAAAAAAAGAAGAAAAACTAGTATTATTAAAAAAAATTTGCATTACATGACCAAGTTACAAGAGGAGTCCATCAATATTTCAAGCCTTCGAAGGTTTACCGAAGTTATTATAATTATAGTACAAACACAATGAACAAAGAGGACATTAGGAAGTTCTCAGAGGGGGGAAGCGACCGAATTTCACCGTGTTGACAGAGTTGTGAGGGCTCTAACGTCATCATCGCACTCTCCTTGTCCCCCACTCTCAAAATTAGTACATGTATACGCCATCTTCACTGTGCCCTCTCGCTTTCTTTCTCTCTCTGCTCTCTCTCTCTTTCTCTCTGAACCTTAATTTTTTTTTACCTTTCTCTGGCTCTATTTTCTTTCTCTAAATTATTTCTCTACACCCACCCCTTTTTCTCGCGCCCTATTTTTTATTTTTCTGTCTTTTTTAATTCTCTCTCTCTCTCTTTCTTTCTCTCTCTCTCTCTCTCTCTCTCTCTCTCTCTCTCTTTCCTTCTTAACCGTTATCTATCCCTTTCGTTGCTGCGTTCTTCCTAGCTATTTTTTTAAAAACATGCAAGTTGTTTCTATATTGTAAAGGATTTATTTAAAAGAATTTTTTGTTTGTATGTTCGGTTTAAAATTATGTAATTACTTATAACTATTTTAAACATTGGCTATCGTTTTTATTCAAAAAATAAGTTTTGTCATGAACTAGATTTCAAAAAGTTTGGAAAAATAATTAAAACAAATTGGTCTGTACCAACGAAATACATAATTTTATATAACGTTATGTAGCTGTCAAGAAAAACCTTGATAATTCTAATAATAATAAGTTCAGAATGTACTAGAAGGTTAAAGAAAAATATAAATTCAAAACATGAAGGCCAAGACTTTATAAATGTCCCCTGAGGAGAACAAAAGTGACGAAGGGCTTTCGCTCACGCAGCATTTCCATTATTAGAGAATAACTGACGAAGTTTAGCCAGAAAAGTAATGGTTATATCGTCATCATTGTTTTGTCTGTGAGTTTTTTTTTACTTTTGTTTATGTTTTGTGTGTGTGTGTGTTTGGGCCTTCTTCGGGCTAATTTGAATTTTTAAGAAACTTTGAGTTTTCTTCATCGGTGATCTTTTTTTTCTCTGTTATTGCAGCAATTCTTTAAAACATACAATATAGCAACTGTTTTCTCAATTGTCCATTTGTAAAACTATTACAAAACTTAGATAATAAACATACGTGTGTTTTCTATTACCTAAAACTCATGCATTGTTTTCGCATCAAATTTTGAAATTTATCTTTTGGAAAAAGGTCAGGCTAAAGCTGGTTGATATTTGATAGTTCTATTACGTAGGCTTATTTAATGGTAGCTTTGTATATTTTTTGGATATAGATAAAGTCGCCTCAATTATATACATCCGCCATTATTGAGTTACATTTTCCCATCGTTGCGTTGTACCGTACAATTAGTTTCCAATAGGTTTTTTGACGCACCTACGAAATAGTTATTAGTCTTTTCCAAATCATAGCGCACTATTTTAAGGCCACGAGATTGTTGATTTATTTATTTCTCTTAAGGTAGTCCGATTTTTAGATCTTAATGTTAGCTTAAATTAACTTGTTAGCTTGCATCTTGGTAAACTCAGTTCAGTCTTCATTGTTTATTTAGCTGCGAACATCATATATAATCACAACGCGGGCGTAGAAAAAATATGTGCACCTCATTAAAATTAAAAGTTAACTGGTGAGGGATGTGATTATTCAAATAAATGTGTTTTCGTCGGTTGAATATTATTCTCAAATTTAAGCAATTCCCTTTTCAAGCATTGAAATACCTTCGCCTCATACATTTACGTCGTTGAAATGTCTCTGTCCATCTAATTCTTCACGATTAAACTCCAAAAATCCCACATTCTCAACTTGGAATGGACAGAGTTCTAACCTAAGCAATTATTGTTGTGCCGCGAAATGTGTCCTCGTGTAAAAAACACGATCAAGCTGAGCGTTACCAAACTGAAAAGCATTGAGGAATGCAGAGGCAAGGCGTGGGCGTTCTCTCTTGCTAAAACTGAACCAAACAAGTCAAATCTCCCACGTCAGTATTCTCAGCTCCGTGTGGATTTTCCTCTACAAATTCGAGGCGTTCCTAAGAAGACCTGGGACACGAAGAGGACACAGCCCCTGGGACTGACCAAGTCATGGCCCAGTTCAAGTCGCAGGTGGTTTGCACAATAGGCTTTGCGATATACACGACGAAAATCGATGACATAATCACGTCTTCAGACATGAACCTTTTCTGACTGATCATTTGTTCCTTAAGTCTTTGATATAGATTTGATTGGACGCTGGTGCATATGCACTCAACTACCGTCTTTGTTATCACTACTAACCTCTTTATCGCAATGCCTCCATTATGGCCTTTAAAACTGGTTGAGGTTTACGACCAGGCCAATGCTTGGTCTCGTTGTTTGTTTGTTTCTATCTGTACCAGTGGGACTGTCCCTGTGTTTGTATGCATGTGCATATTGCTTTTTTCAGTTTTGTATGCTTTAGCAGCTGAGGGGAGCTATGCTGCATCCAAATGCAAACTGACGGTGTCACGGATGCAAATTTCGCAGTTGCAGTGTTGTGAGCCCCAAAACTGGTAGGCCCCTATGTTCTAAATACATGTTCGTTTTTAAAGTGAATGGAAGTGAAGCGCTCGAGGACAATGATAAAAATACAGCAACTGATGTTGCTGCCCCTGCTACTATTACTATTTATGTACTATTTATGTACTATTTATGTACTATGTTCTTTTATTGACTTACTTTAGTTCTTTTTTAGGAAATCAGAGAAAGCAGAATTTATAAACAATTATTTTAAAAAAATTGATATCGCCAATGTTACAAAAGTGTTTGTATGTGTATGTCTCTGTAAAAATGTAAATGCCCATCAGTTGAATGAATTGGTTTTACAATTTTAACTGAAGCATCTTATTTTCTCTGTCAAATTCGACAAAGCGAAACTAATTAATGCGTGTAATAGGACAAAGTCCTACCGAGTCATATCAATTTCAGCCATTTAAAATGTATTTAACGGATTCCTATAGGCAGATGTGTATACAGTTATAGCCACTGGATATGCGTATCTTTTTTAACATATTGTTAATAACCTAATAATAATAGGGAAATTACCCACTTGCACATCTATCTTCCCTTAAGGGCCTAGCTGGGGGCCGCGGTGGCCGTGGGGTAGAACATTGGCTTCCGACGCAAAAGGTCTTGGTTTGAGCCCTGGCGATTGCGCTCCCTTCTGGTTGGACCGGTGTCAGTTTAGTGTGATCGGCTGAGACAGGAGCCATGGTATCCCCGCCCTGTCTCGTGTGTGGCAGCACATAAAATTGTCATACGTCAGTCTTGGGGACCTTCCACAATATAGCCTATATAGTGCTGAAGTTGGACGTTAAACCAACTCAACAAGGGGCCAGCTCGTTAGTCCCCTCTGTACACAGGAAATAAATGGATAGCCCTGATAGAGTAAGTTTGCATGTAAAATTATTATTTCTGAATGATAGTATTTTATTTTGTTTGATACAACCATTTCGCAGCTACTTAGTAGAATGATTGCACACTTTATTTTAATTTTTTAGCTGCCATTGTGTGATATTTTAATAATCATCATGAACTAATGAAATTATTTTACCTCATCACCCCCTCCTCCCCCGAGGCAGTAACGGACCCGGCGAGTAACGAGATGTTCGCTCTCCTTACTACACCTTTGCATACAACGTACCTACTTCGACCTCATTGTGAACGAAACGTGCATGTAGGTCTATACCCTTCAGCCACTATGAAGCTTAGCAGATTAAACAATGACATCACTTCCGTTTAGAACGTTGGGTTTGTTTAGCCCAGAAATACCTTAAGAAGGGAATAATGTATTGGGAGGAAGCAAATTTGCGCTGCAAAACATGCAGTTTAGTGGAATAGATCCACCTACACGTTAAGTCGTATGTGTAGAGACTGACAGCATAATTATAGGGGCTTTGAACTCTCAATATGAATAATAGTTTTAATCCTATGAGAGGCTTATACGCTGCTTTTTACATAGTAAAGCACAGCAAGAAGCCCTGTGTCCAAGAGATGAGAGTTTTAATAGGCTCAGTAAAGTAGATTTACTTTAAAGAACATTTTATCAAACAAACTTTAAGATTAAAAAGCACAAAATAATTACAAATTGAATATTATTTTGTTCAATAACATACACATCTCCAATGTTAAAATTCAGCTAACAAAAAGAAAATCATGTGTCCTAATAGTCTGCTGCAATCGTCCAAGTTAACCTTACTGAGGCGCCTACATTTAACTATGAAAATTATTATACTAAATTCTTCATCATTATAATGTTGCTGTTTCAAAACCCATTCCAGTTATGTCACCAAAGTCTTTTACTGAAGATTTCTCCTAAACCATATTAATAGATCTGATAACAGAGACGTTCATAAAGAGTAATAATTATTACCTTCTCTTAAGTAAATCGAGCATTGTTATGTCAACACCTGCTCATCATGTTCAAAGGCTCACATCTCAGCATTTCTTCTAAAAAAATTCAGTTCATCCTCATCAAAGGTTTTTTTTAATGATTTTTTGTTATATGAATGTACATAATTTTTTCAAAGGATCATAGGATAAAAATGTAATTTTAACCACCATTTATTATGATCCACTCCTTCCTGTTGTATTTTTTATTTCAAGTAACGTCAGATAAATAATTAAAATTAGCAACAAAAACAAAGGTATTAGATAAGATATGTATTTTAGAGATGGAAACTAACACTTTTATCCTTCATATGATTTTTCTTTTTTAATTAAAGATTATAGGTAACAAAAAAAGATTTTCTCTAGTATCAGCTCAAACAAGATACGGAAGAAGCTCGAAAATCTGTCTTTTAAAGCCTCTGTTTGTTTTTCTATATCCTATCATTTTTTAATTATAATCCTTACAAGTTGGAGTCACCATTGACGTCAGACAGACAAATAAAGGACTAACTAGTTTTCACCCCTTTTGTGATCCTTTCCTTACGTGAAGCAAAGTAATTTAAGAAAGTATTTCCATCAAGCCATATTGTCACAACCACCAAGTACTTGTGAACTGGATAAGCTCACACACTAAAGTAGACCATTTATTGATTTTCTCACCTCTGTAATTTTACTTTCAACATTACTCCGGGGGTAAGTTTAACGCCGACCGTACTTCTGACACCAAGTTGTCATTATTTGTATTATTCGTGACAACATTAGTCACCACCAGAACGCATTATACATCATACATTTACGCTCATAAACTCGCTGTTAGCGTGGCTGATTTGGGTAACTTCCTACTTCTAAAGAATAGTTCGAACATCTATATAGAATATTTTTGATGTTTTTATAATACGTTCATTATTTTTGCGCTTTTTGTCGTTGCTGTTGTTTCTGTTTTGTGTTTTGTTCGTAGTGGTGTTTTGGTCGTGCGGCTATAGACCGCTTAATTAAATTACCAAAGAAAACACCAGGAAATAATTATGTGGGTGGAAAATAAAACATACAGAAAATGTGTTTAAAGTAGAATATTGCTTTCACGCGACAGAACTTTTAGATCTCCCAAGGAATAAACAAATGTAATCACGTATTACCGTTATATGTGTTGTGTAATGTTTAGTTTAGTTTAAGCCTCTTGATTTCTTGTGGAATACAGGGCCGCAACAACTCCTCTCCACCGGATGGGATTCCGGCTGGTCCTCTTCAGTTCGGCCCATGTGTTTCCGGTTGCTTCTACTTCTGCCTCAGTGTCTGCTTTGAGCGTCCGACTTTGCGTTTGGCTTGGGGATTCCACTCCATGTCTTGCCTTTTGGTGATGGATACAGGCTTTCGAGGAGTGTGGCCTATTCAACCCAAATTGGACTTTTTGATCTCTGTCTTGAGGGGGGTTTGCTTTGCTTTATCACACTGTTCTTTTTTGGGGGGGAACAACTTTGGGCCATCTAATGTTGATAATTATTCTGATGCATTTGTTAATGAAATTTGCAGTTTGTGAGTGTTGGTCTTGGTCACGCTCTATGTTTCTGAGCCATGGAGTAAGACCGACTTCACGTTGGTATTGAAGATTTGGATCTTGTTTCTAACCGACAGGGCTGTAGACCTGCAGATTGGTCTTAGGGTTTTAAGGCGTATATAACTTTCTTAATTCGCCATCTGATGTGCTCGCTTGTCTCCAGTCTTTTTTTTTTCAACACTACCAATTTAGAGCAATTTCTAAAAATGGGAGGGGGGAACGTTATACAGAAATCAATTTTTCAATTTAAAAAAATGTACCTACCTGTGTTTGTATGTACCAATGCTATCCCGTTAGACCTTAAATTCGCTAAAATAAATACATTCTTGTCCAGAGGGTAGTGATAACAAACTTTCACCTATTAATTTCCAACTCATTACTTTGCATAACCAGGGTCTTAAATTGTGACCAGGAATTACGACATGTGTGCGTTTTCTATCCGACCATTAGGCGAAAACGTGGCATATACATTTCTTATGGCACAAACCAAACAGGACAACAAAACGTGTGTGATACATTATGAAAGATACTTTATGTCGTGTTAAATGGACCAAAGATTGTTATCTATTAGTATCACAATTTTAATAGTACTAAAGTACTAATGGCATGGGGAATAGCTAGCTCATAGTGTCGGTCAATTATGCTCAGGAATCTAAATGTACATTTGAGATGAATTTATAATAACCATTGCATAAAGTTCGCCCAGCATACCCGTAGTAAACTGGTCGGATCGAATTCTCAATACTATCGGTCAATGCATGGAAGCAGGTCAGCAGTTAGAGGCAAGGTGACTGACCAGAAAGTACACCCCCCATCGGTAACTTCTAGACAATGCCTAATCTGGGTCTTTGTCATTTAACAGTAGTGGTCAAACCAGTTGAGTAAACGACGAAAACCACTGGGTCATGATAGGCTTAATGCATTAAATATCATATACTTATGACGACCTATATTACGACCAATATCACGTATTAAAAGCGCTGAGTTGAGAATTCATTTTCTGAGAATTTCTAAAGAGTTCCATGTACTTTTAGACTGAGATATCCTATGAATCATTGTTTAAAGTTCACTCGTTTTCACTTTGCATACATTGTAACTATTCTAAAATCCGCGTGCTGTCCAATATACAGTTCGTTTTTACATTTGGAATCAAATGGACGGTGAACGAGATTTTAAGATAATATCACTCTCATCTATTAGCTGGTCCTTAAAACATGAATAGGCTGATTAAACAATGTTCACGAAACATGATGCATTCATAAGGCAAAAAAAAGTTCTGAAATTTGGGCTGAGAGGTCTTATTTTGAAGTACAGAGAATTCTAAAGGGAAGATAAACTTTAATAAATAGTGAAAAAAATCATACGATAGTAAAGAAAGTTATAAGAAAAAAGGACTGGAAAAAAGACAGCAGATCAACGTATTACTGAGAAAAAAAGTAAAACAAAATATGATTGAAAATTGTATTTGTTTTGATTGTAATGCATTGTTTGAAAGATATGTGTATAAATATAGGAATTGTGATGTCGATTGCGGACATTAAAAAAAATATTTAAAAAAACAATAGATTGACACCTACATATCAAGTAGGCAGAAAGACAAACTTATTATAATTTGAACCCTTGACTTACCTATTCGAAATTGAGCGTTTTACCGATCAAGCAACTTTCTAGCCAATTCAACTGAATGAAAATACCAGAGAGAACAAACTCGTCCTTTTTCATATTACTTAAATAAAGAAAAAAAAACCTAATACAACCAATGGCATAAGTTATAAAGCATCATCTAAAGATCAAAAGGTGAAAGCCTTTTTTTTAATAATGTAAAGTTAGAGAGATTTTTTTCGTTATTTTTTTTAATCACACAAAAAACTACTAGATTTTGTCTTTGTTTATTATCAGTTACTCCCCTTTGACCATTGCGAAGCGTGGGACAAGCCAAATAGGGAAGATGTAAAATAGAATTAGCCGTTGTTGTTAAACCTTGGTATTAGTAGTAATATAAGCAGTAGTAGTAGTAGTAGTAGTAGTAGTAGTAGTAGTAGTAGTAGTAGTAGTAGTAGTAGTAGTAGTAGTAGTAGTAGTAGTAGTAGTAGTAGTAGTAGTAGTAGTAGTAGTAGTAGTAGTAGTAGTAGTAGTAGTAGTAGTAGTAGTAGTAGTAGTAGTAGTAGTAGTTGTTGTTGTTGTTGTTGTTGTTGTTGTAGCTAAGGTGCCACTTTAACCATGTATAGGCTATATTGTGGGCGGGTACCAAGACTAACGTTTGATATTTTACATACGGCCATACAGAGACCCTGCGGGGATACCGTGATTGTCTCCTGTAAACTGACAACAGTACATTGTAGAAAGAAGAGGCGGAGGAAGTGGTAGTGTTATTAGTTGTAGAAATGCTAATTGAATAATTTAAATGCAGCCAGTTATTTTAACATGTTTTTGCATGCATCCTTTTTTGTCAATTTTTCACCTAATTTGTTTGACCCCATTTTTTTCTTTTGCTTCTTTGCTAATCTTGTTTTTCAATATGAGAAAAAATTATCTAATACCATAATCAATTAAGTAAACAGCTGAAAAAATGTGCCCATTTTTACACATTACTGCAAACCAGAAAATGTTTAAAAATAAAGCGTGCAGCGTTTTTTAAAATAAATTAGTTGTCGCCCTTTGACCACTTCTATGCTGGCTAGCTTGAAGATTCTGATTAACCTTTCCCTGCGCACATTTTTTCTTCTTTTTTTTTCGCAACTTGCAACCTTTTCGTGTGCTACTTTGGGCAAAATCAAAATTTTTTTAAATAGTTTTTATTAAAATTCATCCACTTTTATAAAAAAAAAAAAAAGTACCAATACAATAACGTTATTTGTATATTTCACCAATAATTAGACAAAAAAAACAAAACACCCAAGCATGTGCATGAAGTCTGTAGCTGGATCTAAACATGTTGTAAATAATCATACTAGATTATATATGTTTACGTTTTTGAAGTTTAATTTCTTTGGAGAGAAACCACAACCAGTGAATATTTATACTCCTTAAAAGAACCAGTTTCATTGTCTTAATCTCACTAGAAAATATTAAAAAAATCCATGATATGGGTTATAAAGAATGGAAATTGTCAAATAAAAAATGGGATAGGACTGAGGATGGGCGTGACCAAAATAATTTTATGGTATGCGCACAGAAACTTTTGATTTCTAATACACATTCTATCTAATATTTATTTAACTATCTATCTATCTATCTATCTATCTATCTATCTATCTATCTATCTATCTATCTATCTATCTATCTATCTATCTATCTATCTATCTATCTATCTATCTATCTATCTATCTATCTATCTATCTATCTATCTATCTATCTATCTATCTATCTATCTACCTATCTATCTATCTATCTATCTAGAGTAAAAATTGCTAGTACATTAAAACTAGTTTAGGACAATAATTTTTGCTTTCATTAGAAGTCACCAAGTTTAAGTAATTTTATTATTATTATCTATCTATCTATCTATCTATCTATCTATCTATCTATCTATCTATCTATCTATCTATCTATCTATCTATCTATCTATCTATCTATCTATCTATCTATCTATCTATCTATCATCTATCTATCTATCTATCTATCTATCTATCTATCTATCTATCTATCTATCTATCTATCTATCTATCAACTTATTTATCAATCTATTTATCTTTTTACAATATGACCATATATTTCCTTGTGTCTTTATCTATTTATCCGGCCCTATGTGTTTGTGTGTGTGTGTGAGTGTGCGTTGTTTTTTTTTTCAATCAGTTCCTGTTATTGTGGAATTTTTTTCTACCCACGCTTTTCAGTCTAATTTCTTTATTGTTGTTTGTGTCCTTGTTTTTTGACTGAGGATGTTTGTATATCCTTTCGACTGTTCACCTTCAAGCGCATGATCGTCATAGACCACAGTTCTAATTTTCATTGTCTGGGAAACCCTATCTGCACACAAACAAAAAACAATAACAAAACAAATTTCTATCTGATTAATTATCACCACAACTCTAAATCCTCACTAACTAATGACCCTGTGTTTGCCACCTTCAAAAAAACATCACGCTGCTTTGTTTTGCAACCCGAACAAGCTTAACAAAATGGGCTACTGGTGACCGACTTTTTGATGTAACGAAGCTTCGTCGTGAACGCTACGGATCATTACGTCATAGCTACATAATTATATGAAACAATGAATTGTAGTTACAGATATGCCATAAATTTAATTTCCGTACTACAAATAGTTTTTTTTTCTTCTATGAGATATTACATTTAGTCACATGTTTAGGTTTATACCACAAGTGTCTTTACAAAACAATAACTTGCTGCAAGTTTATGTGTAACCAGATATGAGAAAAACTACCATCAATAAAAGAATGGTTATAACAAACATTTACCATAAAAAATGCTCCAAGTACAAAAAAAAAAGAAAAATTAAAACTTTAAAAAAATTGTTTGCTTAGTTACAGGGTCCTATACAAAGTAACGCGATAGCCGATCTAGAGTAAAACTTCTAAACACATTAAAAATACTTTAGGGTAATAATTATTGCTTTCTTTGGAAGTCACCAAGTTTAAGTAAAACCACTTACTACTAAAGTTGATTTAATTTTTTAAAGCATATTGTAGGATATTCATAGATCCAATTTTTAAAATAATGTAGATTATGACCAAAATGTTACAACAGTTAAAGTCTCTAAGAGTTTTACAACTTTAAATTAGCCAAACTTGATGATTCATTCTCCTTTTATGTCATGATCAGTGTTCCAAACATAACGTAAACATCTTTAAGATAGAAGAGTGCAGGACAAAGTCGGCACAGGTTGTAGATCGGAACTAATCCCAGAACAACACCAGATTACCCGACTTTGTGGTGCCTAATCCCAACTTCCCAAGTTCTGAAGTCAAAACGTCTTATTGGCGAGTGACAGAGCGTAAAAGAATAGACCTGTCTTCAAGTTTGACATGTTTCAAGTGCACAATCCTCTTTTGACCTAATTATAGTGGGGTTTTTTTTATTGAGGGTGTATCTATTCGTATGTTTTAGAATGTAAAAAGAATACTACAGTTGTAGGAGAAGATAAAATGTTAAAATATAAAAACTACCACTACTACAAACAACAACAACAACTACTACTACTAGTACTACTACTACCACCACTACTACTACTACTACTACTACTACTACTACTACTACTACTACTACTACTACTACTACTACTACTACTACTACTACTACTACTACTACTACTACTACTACTACTACTACTACTACTACTACTACTACTACTACTACTACTACTACTACTACTACAACCACTGCTGCTCCTGCTGCTGTTATTACTACTACTACTACCACTGCTTCTAATTCAACTGCTTCTTTTAGTAATAAAACGTCAGCTCATCTCTGCATAAGTGCAACTAAATCATTTAATGCAAACTCGACACGGAGTTTATTCTAAAGTCAAGGAATACACGTTGTAATGAACAATGAATATGACTATACAAATACTTTATAGTCTTTAAACAAATGTAGTTCATTCTTAAAGACAACAATTACTTTTAAATCGAACTGTTACAACCACATAGATGAATCGAAGTTGTCTTGACAAGAACTAACTAAAACATTATTATTGCCTCATTGTTTGTGATTTTGGTACTTTTCATTTACGATTCAACGTAAGCAAATCTTATTGTATGCTCCTTATTTTTCGGTCGAATGTTTAGCATAAATATGAAATAAAGATTGATGTAGAGGGTATGAAATCCATTTCATGACATTTCTCTTTTACAAATACGGTAAAAAAGAATATGGTAAAAGTTATTTCGTTTAACGTTACTACATACTAAGTGTGCCTTTTATTTAGACAAGTCAACTGAGTAATATCATTGTATTATATGTATCCGGCTAAAATATGTCCCATACATAACCTCTATAAAAATAATGCATTAAGTAAAAAAATATTAATTACATAAGTATAATAATATGAGGATCAAGCATTCAGTCAAAAGGCATATTGATTAAAATAAAAACATCGATGACAAAAAAAATTCAAACAATTGTTTTTATTTTCAGCTTAGACAATTTGTTCATTCAAATAACTAATGGTAGATAAATTGCCATTGCTTGCTTGTACCAGCGTCGTATTGTGCTTCTCTTGATCTAGTCCCCTTTAAAATTATGCATCTTAAAAAAAAAAAAGCAAAACACAATGTGCCTACTCATCAAGCAGAATAATTATATTGATTAAATAATAGTTATACATGTAATTCAGATAGTAGATAGAGAGGGTATCTTTGGACAACCTATGATACCCGAAGAGGATAAACCACAATGCAGTATCATTAAAGGCGTAATACAACGTCATTGCATTACATCCATAATTACATTATTATAAAACGCTAAACAAAGCGTATGATTTGAATCAACCAACTAGAAAATGTTGAGCTCCCTGTTGTTGACTTGACTTTGTTGTGTACGGTCGTGCGTCTATCGCAGAAGTCGCCACGAGTCTCCACCCCGGATTATGACCAATAAGGACATAACTGTACCTTGCGGCCACAACTGGGCACATTAGGCAGTGCAGGCAGAGCACAAAATAAACCCTCTGATCCATTTTAGCACTGATCTCTGCTCTCTGGTGCCGATCAGGTCAGTGTTAAGCTCAATGACGTCAACTCCAGGTGCAAGTTCTTATGACGTAAAGTTAATAATATCGTAAGTGCTGTCTTAGATTCTGGACGCTAATCTGTAACTTTGTGTGGCTGTTTGTTTTGTTTCTTGGCGTGAAACGTCAGAGAGATATATAGGCCATAATTGTGGATGGGCTCTAAGACTGATGTCTGACAATTGTACGTGCTGCCACACACGAGATAGGGCAAGGAGACAATATTATGGATTACAGGAGTCCATCCAGGTCTCCTTGCCCTGTCTTGTGTGTGGCAGCACGTATACTGTATGTGAGCCCATGTGTCTACACGATGAACTCAAATTTAATCTCTAGTTATTCTTACGTCACATAGTTCTCTGTAGGAGAGAATATATCTTATATTATCGTCTTTTAGGACCCCAAGAAGGATCATATGCCCCGACACGTCACATATGTTTTCAAAAATTTAAAAACAAACAAACAACAAACAAAAAAACCATTCCTAATCCTGGGCAACATTTTAAAATTTAAACCTTGGATCTGTGCTCGACATGCAAGAACATTAACGACTGAGCCTTCCCGATGATAGTTCGGAAACGACATGATGTTTGTGTATTACCAGCTAAGGCAGAAAGAACATCATTACAACTGACATGATGGTGGTGCTTGAACAGTATAATTAATCAAGTTTTCTACCCGGTTCGAGTCTCGCCCCTGCGGCCGTGTTTGTCCCATCTGATCAGGCCAGTGTCAGTAGGCCCTGCAATATAACCGGACATGATCCAGGTATCCTGGTTTGCAGTCTCAGTGCACAAATTACAATTTTTAAGCTCTATTTTTCGCTATCTACATTGGCTGCATGGTAAAGAAAAGATATTGTACAAGTTGTGCATAAATTGCTATAAATGCCTCAAACCAGATGGCACCTACATTATATCTATGACTGTATAAAGATGTGTGTACCTGCTGGGCAGCTTAGATCTACAGTTGATAAAACCATTCTTTTCATACCAACTAAAAATTACTAGATCAATGATCATTTTAATATCTCGGTTCAAAGTGTGGGACAACCTTCCAAAAATTTATGGGAGGCGACTTCTATATAAAATTTTAAACGTATGCTGAAAATCTACCTTTTCGATGATTTAAATTAAAACTGTAAATGCTTTAAATACCTCTTGAGAATCCTTGTGATTTTTTAATGTAATATTGTTTTATGTCAACATAATATGGTTATTTTTCTTTTGTTATTGTGATAATGGAATGTTTAGCGAATTGAACATGATAGTTTATCGAGCTGCGCTATATAAATGCAATACATTATTTTCATCTTTTTCCATCAGTGTTTTAATATTATTATTATTATTATTATTATTATTATTATTATTGTT